>CAUYON010136956.1:0-46707 GCA_963573935.1 Arctocebus calabarensis | reverse complement strand
GGGATCTTGTGTGGTGTATACCTTATCCTTCCTTGGGGGGGTTGATCTGCTCTGATCATTCATATAGCAGAGTTTTTCCATTGATTCCTCCCCATGATTATTTTTTGCCATTTCCTCTGGCCGTCCTCAGAGTTGGGGAGGCGTCTCTCCAAGATTGGACTCTGGTGGGATCTCTCTTATGTTGGAAGGTATTTGTAGGTAGTGACCTAATATAGCTCCACTGGGGCTGCCCCAGCCAGGGAGTTGTGGCTTTGGGAGCAGCTCTGGAGTGGAGTGTGTCACACACGGATCCAGCAGAAGGGCTGGGGATGGTGCCCATGGTTCTGGCAAAGCCTGGCTCCCAGTGGCTTTGGCAACAAGAGTGGGTGGCTCCAGCAATTTCTGGTCAGGTGGAGGTAGGGAGGGCCTCGGAGGGAGGGCATAGGGTCGTGTGACTTCCTGAGTCCCTGGCCCAATGGACGGGGCTGGTGAGGAAGCAGGGAGTGCACTGGAGGGAGGACACGGATAGTACAGCTACCAGAGACCCCGGTTGGGGCGGCACTGGCCAAGGCAGGCTTGGGGTTCTTGGCAGTGCAGCCTGCAGAGAAGTCCCATGCGTTTTCAGGAGTCCTTGGAGTGGGGTGGACATGGGCGCTGAAATGGTACAGCCTGCAGTGGAGTTGCTTGCTCTTGCCAGAGACCCTAGCAGGAGGCAGCTCTGGGTGCCAAGGCCGTGCAGCCCCCGACTGGGTTGCTCACCCTGCCACAGTCCCTGGAGTGGGGCGAGCCTGGGTGTGAAGGTGACACGGCATGCAGAGGGGTTGCTCATGTGCCCTGTAGTCCCTAGAGTGGGTGGGCCTGGGTTCTGAGGTGACACGGCCCACAACAGGGTCTCTCATAGCCACCGGTGTCACTGACAGTGGGTGGGTCTGGGTGCCAAGAAGGCATGGCATGTGGCGGGTTGCTCACATCCGCTGGCGTCTCTGGGCTGGGGCAGGTTTGAGTGTTGAGGCGGCACGACTCGCGGTGGGGTCTCTCACTCCCAGCAGTGTGGGGGGCAAGAGGCGAGCCTGGGTCCTGAGCCTGCACGGTCCACAGCGGGGTCACTCCCGCCTGCCAACGTCCCTGGAGATGAAGGGGGCCTGGGTCCGAGGCTGGGTAGCCCACGGCGGAGTCTTTCCCGCCCGCGGCAGTCCCTTGAATGGGATGGGCCAGGGTGCTGAGCCAGAGCAGCTCGTGGCAGGGTCCTACAGTGGGGTTTCTGACTGCAGCTGGGAGTTGGGAGGGGAAGGCTTGGTGCGGTCCTGGAATCTTTTGCAAGGTGAGGCACTTGGTCTAGCAGACAGAGAGTGGAGGTGCTGCTTGAGAACCTCCTTCCCTAGTCTCAGCAAGGGTTAGGCTTCTGGTTCATCAGGTAAGAGAAAAAGGACATACTGGAAGTTCAGAATGGTTGGGAACACTTTAGTTTAAATTTTCTGCCTAGCGAGAGAGTCTTCAGAGTCACAGCAGGGGAGTAATCCTCACTTCCCACAGAGCTCTCCCATGGGGTGGGACAAGAGGCCCATAGTTCACTGTTCATCTGTAGAAAACCTGCAGGAGTAAATAAAGAGAAAAAAAGAAAGGAAACAGAAAGCAAAGAAGACCACAGCCCTCTTGGCAGAGAGGATGTATACTTTTCCTTTCAGATGAATTTTGTACCTGAAGCTTGCTTTCTTGGAGTTGCAGCTAACCTCAGCAAAGGTAATCTGCAGCTATCACTTCTCTCTCAGCTGGGCTCCCAGTCTTCAGCTCAATTTGGCATTATCCTTCCTTTTGGTCAGGAGCCTGTCTCTCAGGAGCTGCTTCTAGTAGGCCATCTTGCCCCTCCCACCTCACCTTCATTTTTGAAGCATATTTTTATTAACTGTAGAATTCTAGCTCAGCAGTTTTCCTTTTAGCATTTTAAACATGTCATTCCATTGACTTCCAGTTTGCCTAGTTTCTGATGAAGATTTTGCTAGAATTATCACCATTGTATTATATATGTGATATTTGCTATTTCTTTCACCCTCTAACTTCTTCTGAGATTTTTTTCTCTCTTTTGGTTCAGCACTTTGACAGAGGTTCATCTGTGGATTTGCCAGGAGAGGTTTCATCTATAAATTTACCAAGAGTATCATCCCTAGTTTGAGGTATCACTAGAATGTGCAAAGCTATGTCAGTTTTTTGCATGTCTCTGTGTGTTAAGTAGACTTTATTTTTTAGAGTAATTTTAGATTCACAGCAAGATTGAGAGGAAGGTATAGACATTTTTTTTTCCATACCCCTCACCTACACACATGCATAGGCTTCCTCATTGGTCATCATCTCCCAACAAAATGGTACATTTTCTACAATCAATGAACATATACATTATCACCCCAAACCCACAGTTTACATCAGGGTTCACTCTTAGAGGTGTAAATCCTATGGATTTGGACAAATATAAATGACACATATCTGCTGTTATCACATCATCATCATCTGCTACTCTGTATCACACAGAGTAGTTTTGCTACCCTAAAAATTGTGCTCTGTTTATTCATCCTTATCTCCCACCTACTCTCTGGAAAACACTGATTTTTTAATGTCTTTGTAGTTTAGACTTTTCCCAAAAGACTTTTTTTCAGATTGATGTTTTTTCACAGTAACATGCACTTAAGTTTCCTCTTGAAATTTCTTCTTTGACTCATGTGTCATTTAGAAGTATGTAGTTTAGTCTTCACTATTTGGGGATTTTCCAGTTATCTTTCTGATTTATAGTTTAATTCTATTGTGGTCTGTGAGAAAACATTGCATGATTTTTATTCTTTTAAATTTGTTAAGGTGTGATTAACGGCCTGGAATGAGCTATGTCTTAGTGAATGTTTCATGTGAATTTGAGAAGAATATGTATTCTGCTGTTGCTAATTAAATAAAGCAGTCTATAGATGACTGTCACATGCAGATGTTTGGTGGTGTTAAGTTTGCCTATGTCCTTACAGTTGTTTTTTATTTATTTATTTATTTTTTGGCTAATTGATCTGTCCATTTCTAATACAGGAGTGTTGAAGTCTCCAAGTATAATAGTGCATTCGTCTATTTCTTCTTGCAATTATATCAGGTTTTGGCTCACATATTTTGATGCAGTATTGTTTGGTGCATATACATTTAGCACTGCCATGTCTTCTTGAATAATTGATCCATTTTTATTTAATGCTGCTCTTTATCCATGATAAATTTCCTATTGAACTCTACTTTGTCTGAAATTAATATAGTTACTCCTACTGTTACTGTTTTTTTTTTTTTTTTGATTAGTGTTAGCATACTATATCTTTCTTCATCCATTTACTTTTACTTATATGTGTCTTTCTATTTAAAATAGATTTCTTATAGACAACGTGTGTCTGGGTCTTGTTTTTTATCCATTCTGACAATCTCCATCTTTTCATTGGTGCATTGACATTCTAAGTGATTTCTGATATAGTTTGATTAACATCCATCATATTTTTCAATATTTTCTATTTGTTGTCCTTGTTCTTTGTTCCTATTTTTGTTTTCCATCCTTTTTCTGTCTTTCATTGTTTTAATTTTATGTGATTCAATTTTCTCTCTTCTTAGCATATCGATCATACTTCTTTTTTATAATTATTAGTAATTTTCCTAGAGTTTGCAATACACATTTATAGCTTATTCAATTCCACTTTCAAATGACATTATCCTGCTTCACAATTAGTGCCTTATAATAAAATAAACCTAATCTCCTCCTCTATCATTTGTATCATGGCTGCCACCTATTTCACATAGAATAAACATAAGTATGTGCACATAATCAAATATATTGTGGCTATCAGTATTTTGAACAAATTGTTATCTATTAGATCTATTAAGAATGACAAACATAATAATTTTTATTTTACCTTAACTATTTCTTCTTTGCTGTTCTTCCTTTTTTAAGGTAGACTTGAGTTTCTGATCTTTCTGATTTTCCTTCTTGCTAAAAATCTTCTTTTACCATTTCTGAAAAGACGAGGCTACTGACACCAGATTTTCTCAACTTCTATTTGTCTGAGAAAGCCTTTATTTCAACTTTACCTATTAATGGATGATTTCATAGGAAACAGAATCATAGGTTGGTGTTTTTTCTCTCTCAACACTTCAAATATTTCATTGCCTTTCCTTGCCTGTGTGGTTTTTGAGAATACAGATGTAATTGTTCCTTTATCAGTAAAGGTTATTCCCCTCCTCTGGCTTTTTTCTGAACTTTTTCTTTATCTCTGATTTTCTGTAGTTTAAATATGATATGCCTACGTGCAGAGTTTTTTTTCCCCTTCTTGGCATTTATTCTGATTCATGTTCTATGAGTTTCTCGAGTTTGCAGCTTCTTATCTGGCATTAATTTGGGGGAAATTTTCAGTCATTATTATTTCAAATATTTCTGTGTTCCTTCTTTTATCTCTCCTCCTTGTAATATTTCCCTTGTGCACTACTATTTGTAGTCATCTCCCAGTTCTTTCATGTTCTGTGGGTATTTTTCCTCAGTGTTTCGCCTCTTCATTTTGGGGGCTTTCCATTGACATATCCTCAAGCTCACAGATTCTTTCTTCAGCCTGGCCCAGTCTACTAATAAATACATCAAAGGCATTCTTTATTTGCATTACAGTGTTTTGATCTGTTATCATTTATTTTTGGTCCTTTCTTAGAATTTTCATCTGTTTGGATGGCCCATTTATTCTTACACGCTATTTACTTTATCCATTATTCATGTCTCCTTTAGCATATTAATTACAATAGTTTTTAAATTCCTGATCTGATCCTTCCAACATTCCTACTATATCAGAGTCTGATTCTGATGGTTCTTTTGTGCCCCCAATGTATGGGTTTGGTTTTTTTGTGTGTTTGCCTCTAGCATGCCCTGCAATTTTTTTCTTGACGGCAAGATCTGACATAGTGAATAAAAGGATCCTCTGGTATTTGGGTGTCATCCTTGCATAGGGGTCATGCTAATCTTCTCTGTATAGTTTCAATTTTAGTATATGTGCTGCCAAAGACAGCCCAGGAACTTCTGTAAATAAGCTGTTAGTGACATGGTTGTAAATTGTGAAGGGAGAGGAATAGTCTATAGCTCTAAGATTAGGCCCCAGTCATTTTAGGAGCCTATTCTTCAGGATCATGAACTTAACAAATACTTCTCATTTCCCCCCCCCCTTAAAAAAAAAAAAAACTTGGCAAGGATGGCTTTTGTGTGCTGGAGCAGGGTATTTCTTTTCTCTCATCTTGATAGAGCAGGTGACTACAGCTGGATAGAGTTGGGTATTTTTCTTCCCCCAGGTCATTAAGACTCTAACAAAACCCCATGAGGTTAGGCTTTGTTTACAGAGTAATCCCTACTTTTTTTGAAATCAACAAAATGTCATTTCTTCTAAAGGCAATCTTGTTAAAAAGAATGGAACATGCTGGCTTATTCCAAAATGGTTCCTTTTCCCTGCCCCACCCATGGGCATGAGGACATTTTCCTCTTATTTTTATTCTGGAGACCTAGTAGAACTCCTAGCGGTAATAGCCACGGAAGTGTTGGCCTGTCCTGTGACTACATCCCCCTGAAGTTTTTGATTCTCAAAGTTGTCCGAACTGAGCCTCCAGTGAATCCATCAATTACTATTTGCCTTTCTACCCTGACACTGGTTCCCACAGTGGCTCCTGGGTTTCTGCTCAAGAAAGCTGTGATTCTCTTTCATCTGTCTCTCTGTTCTTCCTATTTGGGGGGCAGTAGTTTGCCCTGTGCCCTCATTTCTAACATGGATCTAAAAAGAGCTGTTGAATTTTTCTTTTGTTAAGATTTGTGCTTATTATTGGGATAGAATAGTGACTTCCAAGATTCTTATATGCTGGACCAGAAACCAGAAGTCCCTGTGTTTTTCAAGTCTAACTTAACAAATCTTTTCCCACTGATATGGCTTAGTAGGGAGGGAGATGTTCCGGTCAAGGGAATTCTGCATCCCAGAATTTATCCAGACTCCAGTGGGTACCTTCTGTTTCAAAGATAATAGGTTGACTAGGGTTTATCATTATCATCATTATCATTTAACAGACAAATTACCCAAGATCTGTGTGAGAGATGAACACTACATTTTACCTAAAATTTTATTGGGTTGCTAAAAGATCCTTACCAACCTTATTCAGCTTATATACTATACAATTTACCCATTGGAAATAGATAGTTTGTGTGATATATATATATATACCATGGCTATCAGCCATAAGAAAAGATGGAGACTGTACATCTTTTGTGTTTACCTAGATGGAATTGAAACACATTCTTCTTAGTAAAGTATCTCAAAAATGGGAAGAAAAGTATGCAGTGTACTCATTACTATATGAAACCAATATATAAACAGCTACATGCCCACACAAAAGAAAAAACACGAATATAGTCTAGCAAAGGCGAGGGGAGAGGAGAAAGAGAGGAGGAGTGAGGAGGGAGGGCAATTGGCGGGACCTCACCTAATGTGCACAATGTGAGGGTGTTCAGCGTGCCCCCTGGGTGAAAGGCTCAATTACAACTTGAACTTTACCTTAGAATTGAAAACCATACAAGCTAAACATTTGTATCCTCATGTTAATTTGAAATTTAAAAAAGGAAGTATACAGTTTGATTATTTTTAGTAAATAATATTTTAATGTGTACCCCCTTAAACTTTCCTAGCTTTAGTTTGCAAATTCCTGCTACCAGTACGACCTCAGACAACCTTGGAACTGCTTTTGGTCTATATGGTTGTGCCTTGGCTGGAAATTTTATATAAATGCAATATTTAGTGTATGTAGTCCTTTGTGTCTGGCTTCTTTCACTTGGCATAGTATTTTTAAGGCTTACTTATATTATTGCATGTGTCAGTAGCTCTTTCCTTCTGATGGCTGAATAGCATTCTATTGTGTGCATTTACCACATATTGTTTGTTCATTTATCAGTTAATGTACATTTGTATTGTTTTCAATTCCTGGTGGTTTTGAGTAATGCTGACTTAAACATTTATGTGCAGATTGTTGGTTTGCATATTTTTCATTTTTAAAAACTTCTGATTTCTTTTCCAAAGTAGCTATGCCATTTTGTACCACCCAATATCCAACACCTAAGAACTAACAATGTTGAGCTGGTTTGGGGTGCTCACTAGCCATTTTTATATCTCTTTTGGTGAAATGTATATTAAAATTTTTGCCCTGTATGTTTGAGAAAGTGGGGCTCTAAGATTATAAAAATATCTTCTGTATAGAAGCTCCTTTTCAAATATGTTATTTGCAAATATTTTCCTTATCTATGAATTATTGCTTTCCTTTATTTTATAGTGTCTTATGTAAATCAAAAGTTTTTCATTTTGATGAAGTCTATTTTGAATTTGTCCATAAATATAGTTCCTTTGATGTCATCTACAAACAAACACACATTTCTGGCTTTTCAATATGCATGCCTTTAATTTCATACTCTGGTTTTATTAAAGTGTCTAGAACTGCAAGCACAATGTTGAATAGAAATGCTAAGAGTGGAGATCTTTGCTTTGTTCCTGATCTTAGGTGAAAATATTTCATCTTTCAAGATTAATATGATGCTAACCACAGTTTTTTCATAGATGCTATTTATCAGAATGAGGAATTTGATTTCTTTTCCTGGTTGATATTTGTTATCATGAATGGTTCTTTGTTACTTACAGATGCCTTTTTGTGTGTATCTATTCGGAGTATCATACTTGTTTTCCTTATTCTATTAATTGAGTGTATTAAGTTAATCCATTTTAAGACATTAAACATTAAGCTTTGCATTTCTGTGATAAATTCTGCTTTGTTGTGGTACATAAAGTTTTTGTGTGGCTCAGGATTTTGTTTACAAATATTTTATTAAGAACTTTGTGTCTATGTTCTTGAAGAAGATTGGTCTGTAATTTTCTGTCCTTGTAATGCCTTTGTCTGGCTTTGGCATCAGAGTAAAAGTGACTTCACAAAATAAATTGGAAAATGCTTCTTCCTCTTCCCTCTGAAAGAGTTTGTGCAGAATTTGTGTTATTTCTTCACTCTTTTGTTGATAGAATCTATTTGTAAAACCAGCTTGGCTTTGGCTGTCTTTTATGGGAATAATCTTAGTTACTAACTCAAATATCTTCCCTTGATATAGATATATTTAGAATTTCCACAAATCAGTACTACTAATTTGTTCAATTTGTCTAATTTCTTCTCATAAAATTGTTAATAACATTTTTTTTTTAGTTTTCTAAGATTTTCAGTGATGTTTCCTTTTTTATTTCTGAATGTGTAGTTTATCCCTTTTTATTTTATTCATGGTAAATCTCACTGAAGATGTATCAAATTTTTTTTGCTCTTTGCAAAAAACCTACTGTTGGTGTTATAAATTTTCCTTTTTTTGAATATTTCATTTTACTTTATTGATTTCTGCTCTGAGCTTTATTACTTCATTTTTTCTACTTTCTTTGTTTGCTTTGTTCCTGGGAAGGTAAAGATAAATCATTTGTCCCTTTGTAGTTCATAAGTGTGATGACTGGGTTTTAACACTAATGTGTAAGACGTGCCTACCTAAAACCTTATTATGAGTTCAGCACATTAGCTGTCTGACATAAAAATTTAAAAGATAAAGTATTACAGAAGTTTAAAGAAGGATTACTTCCTAGTCTTGAATGAGAGGGTTCTTTGAAGAGGATGTGAAGTGTAGGATGGACCCTGAAAATAAAGAGTAGATTCTGATTGTGTGAAGATACAAGAGGGATAAGGGATGGTGGGGGGAAATATTCTAGCAAGAGGAAATAGAACAAGAAAAAGTTTAGTGCAGAGTGTATCGGAAACAGCGAATAGTTCATTTGTGAAAGAGAGACCAAACATGTCATCAATCATATTTAATATAAATGTACTAAAGTCCCCAATTAAAAGACTAATACTCCACCTTTGTGATGGATTTGTCAAATTAAGTTTTGTTTAATTCTATTTAATATATTCCAATGCCATCCTATGAGATATAGTTTTAGAACTGCTACATTTGGTGATTGAACAAGTTGGATTTATTCCAGAACAGAAGGAGGCTTAGACATTAGTGAATATATTAATGCTGTTAATCACATTAACCAGATTAAAGCAAAAAGTTTTATGTGTATATCAATAAATGAAGAAGGATCATGAGGAAAAATAATCATAATTACTTTTGATTTTAAAAATGTTAAGTAACTTTCTTTACTTTTTAATGGAAGCTTCATAATGATATCTAACTAAAAGATGTATAGAAAACATAATTCTTAGTGCTGGAACATTAGAACATGTTTTTCAAAATAAAGGACAAGAGTAAGATATCACTCAACATTGTCCTTGGGGAACTATTTGAACAAAAAGAAAATAAAAAGAAAAATACTAATAACTTGAAAGGAAAAATTATCTTCTTTTTGATGATGATAGGTTACCCACAATTTACCTATTCAAATACACTTAGCAGAATTTGAAAAGTTTGTAATATTAATACACAAATTTAGCAAGATCAACATAGATAAGTTAATTTAATTTTTTATAACACTAGTAATAAACAACTACAAAATGCAATTGGAAAAAGGAAACTATTTACTATTGCAACAAGAATAATGGAATTTTAATCCATAACACAAAATATGTACAGATCTTTTATCGAATAATTATAAAATTTATAATAATAAAAAAGAACTGAATTGAGACATGCACTATAAATAGAGACAGGAAGATTCCACATTTTTAAAAATGTCACTGGTGATCTAGACCTATAGAATTTGTCATATAACTTAATTGATCACTTATGTGGAAAAGTAAAGAATCAAGAATTGCCAAGACATTCCAAGTTACTATAGTTTTTGGTGTTAATATATATGGGGACATAAAATGAGTTGAAAATCAAACTTGTTTGGGTCTACAGAGCTCTTGGATATCATTTCTAAATGACTTTCAGCCAGTTCACCATTAGCTCAACCACTATCCATCCAATTATTTTGGCATTTATACATAAGGGGGCATTTTTATAGAGGATCTCACTCTTAGATTTCATGTTGTGCCTTACAAACAAATACAATTGACCCTTGAACAACATGGGCTTGAACTGTGAGGGTCTACTTACAGGTGGGTTTTTTTCAATAAATATAGTTGACTCCTTGTATCTGCAGGTTCTACATCCACAGTGCAAACCTGATAGAAAATATAGCATTTGCTGGATACAAAACTACCAGATACAGTAGGCTGACTTTTCCTGTACATGGATTCCCCAGGGCTAACTGTGGGACTTGAGTATGCTTAGATTTTTTTATCTAAGTGCAGTCCTGGAAGTAATCCCCTGTTGATATTGAAGGATGACAGTATGTAGAGACAATTTTCGGTCATAAGTAATTATGCGTGTGATCATGGTAAATGCTGATTTTTATAACTTGTAGTCATGATCCTGATCTCCTTAATCCTTTTTTTTTTTTTTTGAGACAGAGTCTCAATTTGCCACTTTTGGTAGAATGCCATGGAGTCACAGCTCACAGCAACCTCAAACTCTTGAGCTCAAATGATCCTCTTGTCTCAGCCTCCCAAGTAGGTGGAACTACAGGCACCTATTACAATGCCTGGTTATTTTTTTTAGAGATGGGGTCTAATTCTTGCTCAGGATGATCTCAAATTACTGAATTCAGGCAGTTCCACCCACCTTGGCTTCCCAGGGTGCTAGGATTACAGGCATGAGCCATCACAACTGGTCTCTCTTTAACACTTTTAACACTGTCATTATGACTTTGAGAAATGTTTTTACCTTGGGCTTTCTCCAGGATTTTTAATTTACCATTTTCATGTTTTCCTCAAATGAATCATGTATCACCAAACAACTTTTATTCAAAGTTATGAGCAATTTCCTGAAAAATGGACCTCTTATTAACAGTCTTGATAAAGAATGAATAGATCACATCAGTCTCTCATTACTTTAAAGTTTCTTTTATCTATTCAAAGATAGATAAAAGATTCTTTTTATCTATTCAAAGGAGCCATTGCAAATTTTCTTGCCTCTGGTTGCATTGCTTTGTGTATGATAAGCAATCTTTCCTCATGAATCTGAGTAATAAAATATAATTCAGCTTTATCCATTTGCTGATTTCTTTCCTTCTCAGGTCATATAGAAAACTTGGCTGTTGTTCTGCAGTATAATCTGAAAATGTGGCCATTCTTCCAAAAAGCAATCAATTTATACTGATCAGTTGACCTACATCCTACCTCAAAATTTTCCTGATTTTTTTTGCACCTAGCTTTGTATTTTAATGCCTAATTTTGACTCTGTCTATGTACTGAATAATATCTACGTATAATATACACACAAACAGTTGTAGTTATCACATTATATATTTTTAAAGATATTGAAATGACAGTTAAATTCAATAAAAATGACCTCAAAATGCTTGTTATGCAACAGATGTAAGATTGAGGAGTTCTATAATGGAGTTTGTGTGTGTGTGGAAATATAGCATAGCTAAGAGTAATATTGAAAGCATCAACTTTAAGTCATAGCTTGACCTCAGAAATATTAAAATGTAAATTGTATATATATATATACAATTGCGTATATATCTCAAAATCAATGAAATACTTTTATCGTTCCTGATTGGGGTGAAAGAAAAGGCATTTTGTAAGAGCCTGAGGCACAAGTCGATGGGGCAGTCATGGAGAATGACTGTGTTGCAATATTCTAAAACTAGTCTGTCCCCTTAGGACAATAAATCAAGGTGGTAGGAAAAGAAATTAAAAGAGTGAGTCAGAGAGATCATTCCCTTGGCAATTGGTTCAAATTCCTGTTAGTCTGGGCTCCTGTAGACATAGGTTTTTGCACACTAGAGGGCTCTAACACACAACAATATGTCAAATGAAACTATTGATAGCCTGTTTTTTTGCTTGTTTTTGACATTTGTTCCCTCAACAAGTGTTTATTAAGTATAAAATGTTAGCCAGTATACTGAACTTTACAAGGATTATAAAAATGACTACGTTCTGTACTCAGCCTAAAAGAGATTTACAATCCAATGAGGGAAATAAAGCATGGATAAAGTTTAAATAAAGGGAAGCATGAAACAAGTTAGAAAAGTGGACTAAAGAATTATAAAAGTTCAAAAGAATAGTGAATCTTTGCCTAGATCATCAGTTCAAATTTCTTTGACTTGGAAAAAATGTAAACAGCTCCTTACTGAAGTGGCCAGGCCTTCTATTTCAGGGGATCCTCCTGACTGGGGAGGGGCACAAACAAGAAGCCACCTCTTGCAAGTGCCCTTGTGGGCCAGGTGAGTCATGCTGGGGCACAGGCTTACTCCACATGCCCGACATTACTTTTCTCCTCTTGTCCTCCTCTCCTCCCTTCCCTTTTCTTTGGACTCCTCTCTTTGTGTTCCTTCTTGGGATTTCCCAGGCCACAATTGACCTGGCAGTGATTCTAAGAATCTTAATCTTGCAGGTGGCTTCTGGACTTAAGAAGTTGCCCACCGCAGATCCAAGGTAAATTTTAGGGCACCCTTTTTTCCCAGAAAATTATTGTAGCCACCGAAACCATTTGCTGTTATAACCATGTGCAGAATTTTCTAACATTATCAAAATGACAAGAGACTGTTCATGACCCTTGAGTGATTAGGAAGGCAAAGTGGCAGAGCAGCAGCATAGCTGTAGGGGCCCTAACCTCCTCCCCTTACCATAACACCTGCATCCTCTTGCCCACTCACCACCCCGGCACATTCTGGGCTTACTTTCTGACCCTACTGTATCACCCAAAGTTAAAAATCGACTTTGAAGTCTTATCCAAGAACCCAGAAGCCCATGGCAAATAAACAAATAAATAAATATCCTTGGTTTCTCATTTTTTGCTTTCTTTCTTAGGTTTAGTCATTGAGACACAACTATTTAAAGATTCAGGTTTTATTACTTAAAATAATTACTAGGGTTTTAAAAATTTGGAAAAGTATATTCCATATATTCTTTATTTGAAAACAATAATCACTAAAGCTTTGTCATTTTTGCTTTCTTAAATCTTTCTAATTATTGTTATTACTGTAGCTCCCAACTATTTCAATGTATATTTTTTCCTACATAGCAACAGTATAATAAAATGTTCAGGAATTTGACATTTAATATAGTTCATATTCAGATTTTACCAGTTGTCTCATTACCTTGTTATGATTCAGATTTTACCAGTTGTCTCATTATTTTGTAGTGATACTTTTTTTCTGTTCCTGGATCTGATGTATGACCACACATTGCATTTAATTATCATGTCCCTTTGGTCTCTTTTCACCCAAAACTGTTTTATCTTTCCTCATCTTTAACATTGACACTTTTTAGGAGTTCAAGTCAATTGAATGTCTCTAAATTTAGATTTGTCTGATGTCTTCACATGATTAGATTCAGGAATTTGACATATTCTGAGACTATTCTATCAAGAGGCATAAGATACCTGTCCACAGGGATTGAATCATTTCTTATTCCCCAAGCAATGGAAGAATGTCCGTTTCCCCACAGCTTTACCAATAGAATGTGTTTGTTGTTAAGGTTTGGAATTTACTACCAGTGTGACTGGTGGAAAAGTGACATTTATTTTGATGTAGGTTTTAGAAAATAAACTTCATGGAAGTAGAATTAGAAAGCAGTAAAATGACTCTGGGAGGCTGAGGCGGGTGAATTGCCTGAGCTCACAGGTTTGTGACCGGTCTGAGCCAGAGCAAGACCTTGTCTCTAAAAAAAAATAGCCAGGAAAAAACAAACAAACAAACAAACAAAAATAGCCAGGCATTGTAGCAAGCACCTGTAGTCCCAGCTACTTGGAAGGCTGAGGCAAGAGAATTCCTTGAGTCCAAGAGTTTGACATTGCTGTGAACTATGATGACACCATACTCTACCTAGGGCATCAAGTGAGAATCTGTCTCAAAAACAAACAAAACACAAAACAAAAACAAAAAAAAAATGAAAGAAGTAAAATGAATCCATTTTAAGCGCACGGCATGATAGACTTTGACAACACATGTTAAATACAGAATATATTTATCACTTTAAGAAGTTTTTCATTCCTGTTTCAGTAAGCCCCCAACTTCTGCTTCCAGACAACCCAGACAACCAATGATCTGCTTTTATATATGTGATTGTGAACTCTAGAATTTTATATAAATGAGATCACAAGATCCTATAGTTGAGATGTTTGTCTCCTTAAGCCTTATGTTGAAATTTTGTTCCATTATCAAAGATGGGGACCTGATAGGAGGTATTGAATCATGGGGTGGATCTCTCTTGAATAGATTAATGCCTTCCCTGGGGTCGGTGTACGTGAGCTCTCATTCATCAGTTCCCATGAAAGGTGGTTGTTAAAAAACCACCTTGGTATCTCCCATCCCTCTCTCTTGCTTCCTATCTTGCCGTGCGATCTCTGCATTTGCTGGCTCCCCGTCAGCTTCCACTGTGAGAGGAAGTAGCTGGAGGCCTTCACCAGATGCAGATGTTGGTGTGATGCTTCTAATACAGCTTGAACAGCTGTGAGCCAAATAAACCTCTTTTCTTTATTAACTGCCCAACCTCAGGGATTCTTTTATGGGAAGACACAACTAAGACACAGAGTATGTAAACATCCATGGTGTCTTCACATAATACTTTTATGAGAGACAAACGTTTTGCCACATGTAGTAGTTATGTATTCTTCTTATTACTAAATAATATTCTATTGTATGAATATATCAAAATTTGTTTATCCATTACCTTGTTGGTGATATCCAGTTTCCAATTTATAGCTATCATGAATAACACTGCTATGAACATTGAGGCTTTAGTATCGAGGTGATACTGCCTTCATGGAATGAGTTAGGGAGAATTCCCCCGACAATGTTATGGAATAATTTCTGGAGAATGGGTACTAGGTCTTCCTTGTAGTTTTGGTAGAATTCAGCTGTAAATCCAACTGGTCTGGAGCTTTTTATGTTGCAAAATTTTTTATTTCAATCTCATTGCTCATATTAGTCTGTTCATTTCCTCTATGTTTTCTAGTTTATATGCATAGAGATTTTCATAGTAATTATGGAGGATATTTGTATTTCTGTGATATCAGTTGTAATATCTCCTTTTTAATTTCTGATTGAGCTTGACTCTTTTCTATTCCAGATTAATCTAGCAAGAGGCTTATCAATTTTGCTTATCCTTTCAAAGAACCAACTTGTTTCATTGATCCTTCATATTTTTTTTGTTTGTTTTGTTTTCCATTTTGTTTAGGTCTACTCTGAGATTTGTTATATTTTTGTTGGCTTGACTTTGGGTTTGGTATGCTCTGCATTTTCTAGTTCAGTAAGAGTGATATTAGGTTGTTAATTTGTGATCTGTCTTTTTGACATAGGCACTTAATAAGGCAATGAATTTTCCCCTTGGGATTGCTTTTGCCAAATTCCATGGATCTTGATTGCTTGTGTCCCCTTTGTCATTCAGTTCAAGGAGTCTTTGGATTTTCATCTTAATGTTGTTATTGACCTGATTGTTCAGCAGCAGATTGATCAATTTCCATAACTTTATGTAGATTTGAGTGTTTCTATTGGAATTGATTTCTAGTTTTATTCCACCGTGGTCTGAGAAAATCGCATGGTATGATTTTAATTCTTTTGAATTTATTGAGATATGTTTGTGGCCTAAAATATGATCAGTCTTGGAGAATATCCCATGTATTTGTAAAAAGAATGAATATTCAATAGTTTGGGGGTAGAATATTCTCTTAATGTCTATTAGATCCACTTGTTCTAGAGTTACACTTAAGATTTAAGTCCAGTCTTTATTTTCTGCTTCAATGATTTGTCCACCTCTGTCAGTGGGGACAATTATGCAAACAGGAAGCCATCAAGACATACAGTAATTATGATGCTACTATTTACCTCTTTGCTTAGATACAGTATTACAGAATTTGCTGTATGAATCTGGGAGCTCCTGGGTCAGGTGCATATATAAGGATTGTTATGTCTTCTTGTCGAATTGCTTCCTTTACCATTAGATATCAAGTATCTTTGCCTTTCTTTACCATGGTTGATGGAAAGTTACTTTTACCTGATATGAGAATGGCCACACTTTCTCTCTTTTGGTTTCTGTTAGTGTGTAATATTTTTTTCCATCCCTTCATCTTGGGTCTGTGTGAGTCTTTGTGGGTTAAATTTGTTTCCCTGGAGATAGCAGATACGTATGTTTTTTTCATCCATTCAGCCAGCCTATGTCTTTTGAATGAGGCAGTTAGACCATTAAGTTTGAGTGATAAAGTTGGTATGTAGGATGCTGTGTTTTTCATTATGTTGGGGAGTATCTTATTGCTTTGTTTTCTCTCTTGTGCTATTGTTTTATATAGCTGTGACCGTTAGCTTTAGGGTGGTTTCACACTGGTGGCTGTTGACTGTGCTGATCCAGGTATAATGCAGTATAGTGCAGTTCTGAGTGTTTCCTGCAGGGCAGGTCTGGTCATGACAAATTCCTCAGTGTTTGCTTTTCTGGAAAAGTCTTTATTTATCCTTTATATATGAAACGTAGTTCTTCAGGATACAACATTCTAGTCTGCCATGTGTTCTTTTTAAGAAGACTGAATGAGGTCCCAATCCCTTCTGGCTTATAAGATTTCCATTGAGAAGTCTACAGTTAGCCTGTTGGGTTGTACTTGATAGTTTTATCTCACTGCTCCCAAGAGTACCTCCTTTGTGTTGAATTTGGCCAGTCTGATGACTGTATGTCTTGATGGCTTCCTCTTTGCAATGAATTATCCAAGTGTTGAGCTTCTTATATCTGGGTGTCTAAATCTCTAGCAAGACTACACAAGTTTTCCTCAATTATTCCCTAAAATAGTTTTACCAGATCTTGAGTTTTTCTTCTTTACCCTTAGGGATGCCTATGATTCTTATATTTGGCCATTTTATATAATTTTATATTTCTTATAGAGTTTGTTCCTCTTAATTCTGTGTCCTTACATTTTGGACAACTGAGTTAATTAACTAGAACTGTCTTCAAGCTCTGAAATTCTTTCTTCTGCTTGGCCTAGTCTAATTTTAAAGCATTCCACTGTGCTTTATATTTTTTAAATACATTTTTTATTTCCAGAAGTTCTATTTGGTTTTTTAAAAATCCATCTCTCTCTTTAGTAAATTTTTCATTCATTTCTTGAATTGTTATTCTGGTTTCTTTCAGTCAATTTTCCATTCTCTCTTGGATTTCATTGAGCTTCTTTACAATCCATGAATTATTTCTCTGTCATTTCATTTTGTAGTTTCATTTTGTTTGGGATTCATTTCTAGAGAGCTGGTGTGCTCATTTGGGAATGTCCTTCCACTCTAATTTTTCATATTTTTGGAGTTGTTGCACTGATTCCTTCTTATCTGGAGCAGCTGTCACTTCTTGTTTTTGGATTTTCCTTTGTTTAAGTAGGGCTTCCCCACTTCACACATAAAGGTGTACTGTAGCATATGTTGGGTAAGGACCTTTGGCTTTGCTTCTGGGTGTTTTGATGGGTTTTAGGTTCTGGGTGGAAGATGTCCTTGGTGTGGTGTTTTTCTCAGTTGCTAGTTATTTGTAGGCTGTAGTAGTTGTGAGATATTGTGTGGGCAGATTCCTTGTCTCTTATTGACAAGAGAAGAAAAAAAAATCTCTGAAATCCGTTCTCCTGCTTCTTTTCACCAGAGACACCATCTTCCAGTAGTTCACCAAAATGACAAACACAAAGGGAAAGAGGAGAGGCACCTGATACATATTCTCTAGGCCTTTTAGAAAACATGGAGTTGTTCTTTGGTCACATATATGCTAATCTACGAGAAAGGTGATACTGTAGACATCAAGGGAAGGGATACTGCTCAAAAAGGCATGCCCCACAGATGTTACCATGGCAAAACTGGAAGAGTCTACAATGTTACCCAGCATGCTGTTGGTGGTGTTGTAAACAAACAAGTTAAGGGCAAGATTTTTTTGCCAAGAGGATTAATGTTCATACTGAGCATATTAAGCACTCTAAGAGACAAGATAGCTTCCTAAAATACATGAAGGAAAATGATTAGAAAAGGAAGGAAGCCAAAGAGAAAAGTACCTGAGTTCAACTGAAGTGCCAGCGTGCTCCACCCAGAGAAGCACATTGTGTGAGAACCAGTGAGAAGGAGCCTGAGCCTGAATTCATGGCATAATAGGCATACAGCATAGCACAGAGGAAAACTAAGAGAACCAGTTGAGCAGGAACATATGGTGCTGGAAACTATTCCCCATGAATTCATTGCACAATAGGTGTACAGCATAGCACACAGGAGACCAAGAGAACCAGTAGAGTAGGAGCATAAAGTGCTGGAACCTAGTCCCCGTGAATTCATGGAATAATAGGTATACAACATAGCACACAGGAAAACTAAGGTTGCTGCTTAAACCTATTCCCCATGAATTCAAGACATCATGGGCATAACAAGCTTTGTCACTTTAAGCTTTGTCACTCCTTAAGGTGCTGGAATCTTTTCCCTATGAATTCATAGCTTAATGTGGTATTATAATTAAAAGTCTGCATTCCCACCAACAATGTAGAAGTGTTCCCCTTTCTCCACATCTAGTACATTCCTTTTGGAAATACATTTGGAGAATACTTAGAGATCTAAAAATAGATCTGCCATTCGATCCTATAATTCCTTTATTGGGTATATATCCTTAAGACCAAAAATCACATTTTCTTTATCCACTTATCAATTGATGGACACTCAGGTTGTTTCTACATCTTTGTAATTGTGAATTATGCTGCAATAAACATTAAGGTACAAGTGAGTTTTGATAAAATGACTTCTATTTCTCTGAGTAGATACCAAGCAGTGGGATCACTGGATTGAATGATAGGTCTATATCCTTTTCCTTAAGGAATCTCCAAAACTGTTTCTAGAGAGGTTACAAAAATTTTTAGTCCCATCACCATACTGTATGAGCATTCCTACCTCTCTGCATCCAACCTAGTATCTACTGGTTTTTGACATTTTAATAACGGTCATTCTAACAGGTATAAGGTGTTATCTCATTGATTTGACTCTGGCCTTGACTGATATTTGTATATAGAAATGCTACTGATTTGTGTGCATTGGTTTTGTAATCTGAGACTTTACTAAATTTATTTAAGTTTTAAGAGTCTTTTGGTGGAATCTTTAGGGTTTTACTGATGCAAGATCAAATTGTCATTAAAAAGGGACGATTTGAGCTCTTCTTTTGTGATCTGGATGTCTTTTATTCTTTTTCTTGACTGATTGCTTTGGCTAAGATTTTTAATATTATGTCATACACTTGTTTTATTCTAGTTCTTCAGGGTAATGCTTTCAATTTTTCCCCATTCAGAGTGATATTGGCTTTAGCTTTGTCATATATCTCTTATAATTTTGAGATATGTTCCTTCTATGACTTGTTGGTTAAAGGTTTTTATCTTGAAAGGGTGGTGTATTTTATCTTATTTTTTTTCTGTCTCTATGGAGATGATGCTGTGATCTTTGCTTTTACTTCTGTTTATGTGGTAAATTATGTGTATTGATTTGTGTATGTTGAACCATCCTTGCATCCCTGGATGAAACACATTCAGTCATCATGAATTATCTTTCTGACGTGTTGTTTAATTTGATTTGCTAGTATTTTGTTGAGGATTTTTGAATTTCTGTTCATAAAGGATATTGGTCAGTAGTTTTCTTTTGTGTGTGTTTTCCTGGCTTTGGTGTTAAGGTAATACTGGCTACATAAAAATGATGTTATGGAATAGCATCTGCAGGATAAATAAATGCTTTTCTTTGTAGTTCTGATGGAATTTGGCTGTGAATCCACCTGGACAGAGGCTTTTTATTATTGTCATTGTGATATTTTTTTATTACCATCTTTGTGATTTTTGATTGTTTGTTTTCTTTTCATTTGTTTTTGCTCTGAGCTTTGTTATTTCTTTTCTTCTGCTGACTTTAGTTTGGTATTCTTTTTCCAGTTCCTTGATATGCAGCATTTGTGGTTAATTTCTTATGTTTCTGTCTTTTTGATGAAAACATTTAAGGCTATGAATTTTCTCCTTAGGACTTCTTTTTCGGTATACCATGGATTTGGAAAACCTGTGTCCCTATTGTTGTTCAGTGCAAGGAATCTTTTAGCATCCTTGATCCAAGGATCACTCAGAAGTGGGTTGTTTGATTTTCATGACTTTGTTTAGAATTGAGTACTCCTCTTGAAACTGATTTCTAGTTTTATTACACTGTGGCCTGAGAAGATATATGATATGATTTCAATTTCTTTCAGTTTTGTGAGACTTGTTTTCTGGGCTAAAATATGATCAATTTTAGAAAATGTTCTATATGCTAATGAGAAATATTTGGTAGCAATGCATTTAAATCATTTTAGTGAATAAGTACCAAATAATAATAAATATAAAATTATAATTTAATATTCATTTAGGAATAAAAGTGTTAGCTGAGATATCCTGGAGTCCCCAGTGTCTTAAATGTCCTCTGTACTCAACTAAAATTTTGTTTTATAGAGCCAAAGTCTTTTGTTTGTTGTCTGAACCCTGTCTTCGTGGAGTCCATCTACTTGGAGGACAGATACAAGGCATGTTCTCTTCATCTGAGCCTGCCTCTATGGGAACTAAAAATAGATAATTATGACCTCTCCCCCATCTGGGTTGGCTCTGTGGTATGAATGTTGGTGCCCACTACAAATTCATCATCTAGTGACTCACCATTGAGAGGGTTATGTCAAATATTTGTGTTTCTTCTTTCTGACAAAGGCTGTCTTCTTTAATTTAGCATTCATGCATTTATTCATTCACATTTCTATTTTTTGATTATTCACTTAACTAGTCCTAGAATATTTCACAACATGCTAGATGTTAAATGTTAAAAATAAATGGAGGAGAGAAGTTGTTATAAGAGGTTAAATGGAAGGTTTTCAGTCTTGGAATTGTGGCAAAAAATAATAGATAAGCTTGTGTCACATCATGTAAATAGATAGATGTGTGAGGAAGAACATTAATATTGAAGATTTCTCTGGAGAGAGTTATTAGAAGGCTGTGTGTGTCTCTCTCCTCTTTTCAAGAGGCCATAGTTTGCCACCAGACAATTTCTAAAAAGTGAGTTTGTAGGTGGTCAGCTAGAGAATGCAGGACACCAGTGAATGTTACAGAAAGATAGCCACAAAAACATCTCAAAGGAACCCACAAAGCTTGTCACGGAGGAAAAGCCAACATAGTGGATATACACTTCTTGAGGGCATTAAACTTTATTACAACTACACTAATAAAATAAGTCTTTTGTATACCCCTTTACCTCTATTTTTCATTATATACCAAAGCCAAGCCTTTAATGGGCATACATAAAAATGTAATAATATGGTTAAGTAGTGAATCAAGCAAAAGAGTGGACACACCACATGCTTACTTATCTCTTTCAATCATTGAGGCCTTGGTCATGACAAAGATTGTGTCTTGGAAAGAAGATTTAAAATGAATGATAGATTTAACTTTAGGATTAGATTGCATTGTGCTTTTTAATACCTGAGAACAGGAATAGGGGTATAATAAAATTCTCTCAAAATTTCATAGAAACTGGTTCAGCATCTTTTGAAAATTATTTATACAACATTTTAAATGATATCAATGTCTACAAATAAAAAGAGTCTGTAGATAAATCATTAAAATGCAATTTATTTTTCCACCAATATTTATTGACCATGTGCTATTGTTCTAGGTATTGGGAATAATGGGCATCAACACTGTGTGGGATCTCCTAACATAGGTTTAAGAAAAGTTGCTTCGAAATCGTAGCAGGAATTAGTTCTCTCTCCTGGAGTCTGTGGGAACGTTTCATGGAGGTAATATTTTTACTTATCTTGACAGAAGCAAAAGTTTGCTGACATAGAAACCACCAGTTACCAGAAACACTGTGTAGAGAGACAGAAAGGAGAAAGGCAGAAACAGCACGGTAGCTGAGGGTCAGCATAGTGTCTTGGGAAAAGCACAGATACTGAGTCAAACAGATCTAAATTATGTGTAGGTAAAATCTTAGCTGAGTAACAAGTCACAATGGTATTACCCTTTCTGTGTCATATTTCCACACCTCTTAAGTTTTTCCCAAGTATCAAAGATGATGAATAAAACACACCTAACCCAGTGATAGGGTGAGCCTTCTCGATTCTGGAGTCATTGCTGTGTCACCCTTTGGTATGTCTGAGGTTGTCAAGGTTGGGGGTGTGTTCTGATCTTTTATAAAATTCACTGTGTTGAAGTTAGAGAGTGATACTTTCAGGGACACTTTTGCCTGATGGGAGAACATCTTCCTTTAGGAAAATTACATATTTTTTTTCTAATTGAAAGTTGTTAATCTATAATTTTGATGAAGGAGGGGATAACCTCTAGCTAGAAAAATAAACTAAGTCATCACCAAAGACAAATCATTCAGTATTAGCCATAAAGGAGCACTATATGTTTACAGAGATGCAAACTTGCATGTCAGCAATGTTCCTTATTGAACAATAGATAATATATATATCAGACACCAGGGTATGTGTTCTAGATATTTTATCTTATTTAATTCTCTCAACCATCTGATGATGTGACATTGTGATCTATACATCTTATCACATTGAAGATCAGAGAGGTCATGTAACTTATCCACAGTCACACACCTGGAGAGTCACACACGTGGTAAGTCACACATCAGTTTTCTCTTGCTCCAGAACCCATAACTTTGCATATTGTTGCAGATGGTTCACTGTTAGAATCCCTCTTTATTATTGGTGTTTTCATCCCAATTTCCAGAAACTTATACTAACCTCTGGGAAACTGGGTCAGAAACAGAGGATGATTAAGGGCCAACCAGGAAACGCCCAAAGTCCTCTTTTCTCTGGTTTCTACCTGTTGCCCCTGTCCTGGGTCTCTCTCTCCTGCTTCACATTTCAGAGACCGACCATTTGTTGGGATTAGTGTTGGTTGTCCCTGCAATATATGTACTCATTTCTCTTTCCAGATGTTTCTTTGGCTTTCATTCACATAGATCCATTAGTATCTTAGCAACTTAGATTATATCTAAATTCCCAGAGGTTTCACATCAACAACGTCATCTCTGCCATTGTCATTATGTTGGTTACATACTGAGAACATCTTTTGGTTAGATAAATGGGAACAACTTTTGTGGTTCTTTTGTTGATGGCATTAGTGTGGCAAACAGATAAAAATCAGTCACTTAACAGGCAAGTAGGTGACTTCTTTTCTACTCATAGAATGAACTGTGGACTATGAGGGAAATGCTCTTTCTGGTGGTCAATGGCATGGCCATTTTAACAAGAAGCTCCAGTCCCAAGTAGAGACCAGCAGTGCAATGTTCTGGTTCCTCAGATCATGACACTTGCTGAGCAGGATGCCTGAAGGTGCAGATGCATTTTCTGACTCTGTCAGTGTGGGAATATTTTTGTTCTTTTGGTGGCCATATGGAGGTTGTACAAGTTCAATCTAGGGGGTTGACAGGTTATTTCTTTGGACAGCAGAGCCAAGACATGCTGTTCACTTAAGTACTGTCAGTTTCAGCTTTAAATGTGCACAGTTTCTGCCAAAGCTGACATCTCATTCTCCCGTCCTGTCTCTGGCAGGGAGGCTCCCCTGCCAAGCCCACTCAAAATAGCTCTTTTAGTTGTGCCTCAAACTTGTTAACTCCTCTGGGGTGGGTGACAATTTCTAAATCCTTAGTCCTATTATCACCTGTTTCTAAATTAATAATATACAATGAAAAGTCTCTTGACAACACGGCAGAGGGAAGGGAAAATTTTAACCTTCTATCACCTTAAAGTTTTGATAGTTGCCTAAAAATACTCTGTAGAATGATTGGCCTTATATATAATCATCAAGGTCCTTTAAAGGCTATTTGTCCAGTAAATTCAACTTTTCCCACTAGATATGGTCCAAAGTCTTTTGTATACATGCATTTCTATAAATAACATATTATAAATATCCCCAAGGGACTTAATTATACTAAGATATTATCGTCATTGTTCTTAGCAATACTTTCATTTCTGAAACACCTGTTTCATGAGAAGAATTTTGCATTTAGGGTCAAATCTCACCACAGCATTGCAAAGTAGTGATCATTCTCATTTTGCTTCTGAGAAAACTAAGAGCCTAATATAATGTTTTATCTTTCATAGATCTAAGAAGAATAAAATTGCAATCAAGTTTTGCTAATTCTAAAACCTAAATTTCATTCTTGTCATATTTGCTTTCAAAATTATAATGAACAAAAATTGGTGAAACCATTTGTAAAATGAATAAACCTATGTGATGTAAAATATTACTCGAAAAATGTAATTAACATTCTCTTATTAAATTTTTTGTGGGATTTGTGGGCAGTGAAAGTGGTATTAGAGTAATAGTGAACAATTAGATATTTTTAATTTGGGTGGTACAGTTTGAAGTTATCCTAGAAATTCTCTGGTTCAGTTGCCCTATAGTCAGTTACCAGCTTGCCATTTATGGAGGTTAACTCCCTTACTTAATTCCACATATTATTAGGGAGCAATGCCAGCACCAGAGCCCTATCATTCTGATTTGTGATACAAAGTGGAGTAGCTAAAATGCCTTGAACCTCCATTGGGTTGTGTAGTCTCTATAACCTCCATTGGGTTGTGTAGTCTCTATTTTGAACCCTCCATTGGGTTGTGTAGTCTCTATAACCACTCAAATAATTGCACAAGCTTAGACTTGCTGAAATAAGATTAATCAAGAAGATAATGTTTATGTTTTGTTTTATTGATTAATCTAAATGAAATTCAGAGATGTATTAAGTGAGTAGTATGGTTTTATTAAAGGTATATATTGTTATACCATAAAATTAAATGTCAGAAGTAAAATTCTATAAATCAAAATTGTATTTTTATTGAGGGGTTGCATTCCATTTTTATAAAAATTGAAATTCTCACTTACCTGCTTAAGTAAGAGACAGATAAAAAATTGCTCTGGGAACTTATACCTAACTGCTGAACCTGTCTTCTCTATTTTTGAAAGACCTCAGGATGAGGATGGGTTAAATATTGAAAGAGATTATTTGCAGTTTCTGATGACTTCTGCTTTGGTAATCCCAGGTGTTAAGATCATAAAATAATTCTGAATAGAGTCCAGCATCAGCTGCTATGCAGACAGAAGTCATGCTGTCATTACGCCCTTTCTTTCCACCAGAGAATCCAGTAGCAAGGTTTATAATAAAGATGTGATTTGACGTAGCACAGAATAGGGACTTTACTCCCACAAAATTAATGGTCCCATTCTTTTCTAGGTTTGCCATTTGAACTTCTTTTTATTTTGTTAGAGTATGCAATGCAATCTTCAATGTTTTTGCTTTGAGGGTATTAATATATCAGTGAACATTGTCTGATATATTAATACCTTTCTCCTTAAGAGATATAATCTGTTTTGATGATTTAGAGCAATGTTGCTAACACAGTTTTCTTCTTTTCCTCTCTAATCCCTCTCTCACTTTTAAATCAATGGTTCAAGAGTAAGATTTGAACAGCTAATAGATCTTGAGAAGAATTGTGGTCTTTAGGAGCCATGAGAGGACACCTAGATAAACATAAATGTTTAGAACTTTTTCTCCAGAACAATAGCCATCAGTTTCTAGGGCATTTTGGGACAAGTATTCTGAAATAATGTAAATTATTCTGAACTTGGTTAGAAGGCTGAACTGTAGGGATCTTTTAGTAAATTTAAAACAGACTGAGGATAAAGATGTATGGCCTCACTCCCGCTCACAATTTCTCATCTTGGTTCCATCGTCCCGTTATTATGCTTCTATCTTTCCAGTAAAGAATCATTCCAGTCATTCCTCCTGTCCTTGGTGAGTGTACATACATCTACCAGGTGTGTGTGGAGACAGAAAAATGGTTAACGCCCATAAATGAGATGCTTTTGCTGTGGTACATTTTCTCTCTAAGTGTTAAAAAGAATGTTCCGTGCGATTTGAGTCTCTGGTGAGAACCAAAACAACATGAAAGAGGATTGGCCACAATCGATGTAAAGTTTTAAAAATGATTTGGTATTTCATGATGTGAATATTTCTAAAAATAAACGATGTTAGGTGATGGATATGCTAATTAGTTTTATTGTGGCAGTAATTTCACTGCGTGTATGTACATTACAATGTCACTTGGCATCCCTTAAATAGACACAGTTTTTATTTCTCAATTATACTTCACAAAGTTGAAGGAAAAATGTTTGTTATCAAACCAAAGACAGCCAGTGGGAATCGATAATGCCATATTTATAAAGCCAAGAGACCAAGTCTAAAATCATTCACCTCAATAAGGTGGCAAAAATGGAGTAGTTCTTTCCTAATAGGTAGTATTTCCTTCTTTCCTTCACCCCATGTTTGAAGTCATTTAAGATGTACTAGTTGACAACTTCAGTATAAATGATGTTCCAGGTTCTGGGTTTTCCATTGTAATGTATTTTCTATTAGTGGATATCAAATTTTATCCCAACACAGATCCTGAAAGATAATTTTACTCAGTTTATTAAAGCAGGTACCAACTTGCAGCAATTAGAGAATGACAGATAGAAAGAAGGTTCCTGACTCAATAGAATCCCATAAGCTATGTTGTTAGTGATTTTCATGGTCATTCTGTCCCTTCCACATGTCTTGAAGGCATTTTTCTAAGCCTCAGATGTTTTGGAAGGGAAAAAAAACTTCAAGATTTCACTTCCATAGTGACTGCTATGTTATTTTTCAAAAATGCGGAGCTGCCGGGAAGATATATGGTCATAGAGAAACAAAGAAATTTTATTGCTTTTGTTTATGATTTTTGTTTCTTTGTCTTGCCTTCCATTTTGATCTTTCTTGCTTCATACACATAAAAAATATGCTGTTTGGGTTCATAAATACTCACAGAAGCACATTTAACTTGGACTTTGAAATGTTCATTGAGCTTTGACATAAAGTGTACATTATTAATTCAAATAGCCAATGGGGTACAACACGCAGGAGTTCTGAAGAAAGCTCTATTATCAAAAATAATATCCCACAGCTATGTATTATATTAATAATATTAATTTACTTCCTCCTAGGCACTGTATTAGACTTGATGTGTATATTTTAGTTAATCATCCCAGAGATCCTGTGAGGGAAATAGTATTATTTTCTATAATTTACAGAAGAAAAATTTTAAATTTATCCAAGTTTAGATAATGTCTAAGGAACAGAATTGAGATTCAGACACAGACTGATAGTAAATTCCTTGCACTTATTCACAGTACTAAATTGCTTCATACAATGCTTTGCTGGACTTGCGGTATCTAAATTTTAAAAAATGTTGTTTAGTACATGTTCAATAATGCTTCACTATTTTAAAAATAGAAAGAATAGTGCATACTCTCCCATGAAGGGAGATATCCTTTCTTTATATACCATAAATTTATCATCCTCTTTATCAATGCATATAATTTACCAACTGATTACATTTATCTATGTATGTGATTCAATCTTGAATTGCTGCTACTGCTTGCTAGATGTATAACAGATTCTAATTAATGTCATATGTAAAATAGATACTTAGAAAATTATTTTTTTGCATTAGTGAGATAATTTATGCAAAATTTCTAATGCGTTGCCCAGTATATAAATGTCGACATACATTTGCATTAATTCCTCTCCCTCAGACATGATTCTCTACTGTGAAATACAAGTTTCTACAAATGTTCGCCAGATATTTAAAACATTTTTCTAAAACATTTTTTGATTATTTCTGATTTTAAAATCAATTCATATACTTTATAGAATATCCAAAAATTATAGGCTGTATTGTAAAAGACAAATAAAAATAAAAAAAAAATTTGAGTAGTCAGAGAACAGCTAGCACACTTAATCCAAGTTATTTACCAATATTTAGAGAAATAGAAGAGTTTCTGGAGGACTAATTACTGGAGGACCTTTACTACACATAGGCCTGGAAGGAGAAGTGGAGGGAATGACTACTGGAACCCCACAACAGTAGATGTATGGAGAGCGCTGCCTTCATAGATGAAAATGGCTAGGACATCATTGCTTACAGGGTCACAGAGAATTAATTTCATTATTTTGTCTTACTATTGTCTGGAAGTCATTCTTGTAACTTTCATTGGCTGAACATCAGAAAAAGCTAGAGACCAAGGGAATCAATAAAGAGGATCTTCAGGCTCAGCGTCCTAGTATTTAGAGCAAAATTGAGAAGAGTGAACACTAGATTTGGGGAGGCTAAGACAAGACATCATCCAGAATGATACGGTCTTTCTAACTGGTAAGACATTTTATTACTTTGTTCTTAACAACTTTAGTTGATGTTGCTGAGGATTAGACTCAGATTTTATTACCCTGTCATCTTGCCCACATTATAGAGTTTCCATAATTCATTGTTTATGCAAGATAGTTATTTCTATTTACTTGTTTTAATATCTTATAATCAAGCTTCTCAGAATTTCTTCATAATCCACAATTACAGAACTTGTCTAAACAAGTTGAACAAGTCTTGAGTACACGGGGCTCTTATTGTGCTTGCTTCTTTACCTTTAGCCACCCAGTGTGGGAAGCTCCTACCATCTTCATGAGCAAACATCCAATTGTGTTGATCACATCAGTTGCCCTTTTCTATGTATTCTTTTTCCTATTTCATTAGATCTTTGCACTATATAGGTTGTGATTATTGTATTAATTAGGAATGTCTTGGTTGCAAATATCACAAAAGGGATCAAAACTACTTTAAGCAAAAATTTTTTGGGCTTACATGTCTGTAGATTACATGGGTATATTTTTGGAATAGGAATAAACAAAACTAAATCTACATTCTCAAAAATTATGTAGGAAGAGCACTTTCTCTCATATGATGTTGTTGCTAAATACCTCTATTTCTCTGTTATCTATTTCTCTATCCATCAATCTCCAAATCTACATTCATAACTATATATTTATAGAAATATATATTTGTATCTATAGCTAAATTTGTATCTAGTCACTGTTTCCACTGGGTTGACTTCTTTCTCAAGTAGGCTTTCTTTTCTTATAAGAAATAGCAAAAATGGTATAAAATCATAGTGATCTAGCAGAAAGAGAAACCCTTCAATATTTCTAGCAAAAAAAATATCCATAGTGATTATTATAATCTGCTTTATGTCATTTCACCATCAAGGAATACTTGTGTACTTGTGTATGTATATACACAAGTATATATATGTATATACATATATATATGCATGTATGTTTATAAATGTATATATGTATATGTAGATATATGTGTATATACATAGACATAGATATGTAAGATCAGACAATTAAGTTCGAGAACCCATCCTTGAAAATGGTCTACATACCTCATTGCTACTTATCAATATAGTCACCTTCAAGGTATTTTCCTTGGGAAGGCATGCACCTGTGCCAGCACCTAGTCCAAACTTCAAAGCATTTTTTCTAGGATGAGTTTACTAACTTAACTGTCCAACCTTTTTTATACATACATATATTAAAAGAGGGAGAGAGAAAAAATACTCTTACAGATAAGGGATAGGTTAGAGCTGTTCATGCCTTGCTTTTGAATATCTTTTCAGATATTCATGGCATTTTCTGTGAGGTAAATACCTAAAATTTCATATTATTGGCAAGATACTACTACCTAGAAATATCTCCAAAAGAGAGATAATGCCAGTCTAGAAAAAAATGGTTAACTTTTTTGAAACCAACCTAGTCAATAGGTTAGGAACCGAAAGAAGGATATCTGTAACAGTATGATCAAAATATTTCTGAATGTATATGAATCGTGCCCTGTGATTGCACCAATGTACATAATTATGATTCAATAAAATTATTAAAAAAAAAAGAGTAATTTACTAAAAGATAGAAAATAACTTGAAAAGTGGTTTAGACACGAGGGAAGATTAGACAAGATTCCAAAAACTTCAGAACATCCAAACAAATCATCTTCAAAATGAAGCATTCCTCCAATACTTCTTAAAACTTAAATGGAAAGTAAATAAAACACATTAACCTTGGCAAATGAGAGCAAAATGTTCTTTCATGATCATAATTTGTATATCTATCAAATCTACTTAAAATTAATCTTAACCATTAACCAGTCATTAAAGTAATAAAAGGTTCTGGAGATATGATACAAGTAGTATTAAAAGTATGGCAACATAGTAGAATGATGAATGTGTAAATCAAGATACAATTTCTAATCCCACAAATTTTTCAGGCTAACCAAATAAAAGCATGGTCTTGCTTGTTTAGTAAACACTTTCAGCCTCCTAATCTCTTAAGTTTTCTACCTAAAAACTCTAGTGTTATCTCTTCAAAGAGTACTATATAAAAATAAAGTGCATATGTATGCAAGAAACCATAGTCTCTAAACTTGAGTTAGTTAATGAGTTGTGTCAATCCAAAATATAAATCTATCTGCTTTGGGATGCATTGACCCAAGCCCTCTGAACTATTAAAATTTGGACAAAAATGTAGTTTAGCAGGCAGAATTACAAGACAGGCTGCAAGATTTCTGTCTCCTAGTGAATTCTCCCTATATAATGTCCTCTCCTTAAGTATGTGGGAGTTATGAAAATGATGGGCATATCTTACTTGTGGTAGAATACTTTATGTAATAAAGATGAAAGCGTTTTCAAGAAATAATAAAGGACTTTAATCTTTGACTTTGAGACGCAAGTAGCCATGTTGTTAGGAATTCTTACGTAGCAGGAAGAAGAAACTGAATCCTATCAATGGATTATGAGAGTTAAGGAGAAGTCTGAACCTCAAGCAAGATTACACCCCTGTTAATACCTTGATTACAACCTCGTTATACCCTGAGTAGAGGACTGAGATAAAATGTGCCCACATGCCTAACTTGTGGAAAAGGTGACAGAATAAATGCGTGCTGTGTTAAACTGCTAAATCTGTTGTAATAGAAATAGGTAACTAAAGAATATTGTGTCTCCACATCTTTATGTGGAATTATACTTTCTGTACGCAATTTTTCCTATTCTCAAAGGACTTTATATTAAATTAAGCAGTGCAGTCACTCAGAAGTAATCTGTATGTCACAAAGAAAATGATGCTCCTCGTGACCTTTCTCCGAGAAAATCAAAATTTATCTTTTAAGTTTGTTTTAAATTTCCTAAGTCAATTTTTAAAAATAAGACTTAAAGGTTATTGCATTATAAATTATTTTTCAAGATTAAAGAACATCCTTTGGTTAAGAACTTTGAGATGAAGAGGTGGAGGCTGTTATGGAGTTCCATTCTTAGTATTATTCCCATCAGTATCCTCACCAGGGTTAAAGGGGAAGCATTTTCCATAGACACTGTAATGGTGAGCTATAGTGCCTGTCACTCCTCAGGCACAAGGTTTAACAGAGGGTTGAGAAAATAAAGTTGAAAAATGGACTCTAGGTAAGGCGTGGTGGCTCACTCATGTCATACCAGCACTTAAAAAGGCTGATGCAGAAGAATCACTTGAAGAAAGAAGTTCAAGACAGGCTGGATAACACAGCAAGACCTCCATCTCTGCAATAATATTTTGAAATTTAGCCAGGTGTGGTTGTGTATTCTTATAGTTCCAGTTACTCCAGGGGCTGAGGCAGGAGGATCACTTGAGCCCAGGAGTTTCAGGTTACAGTCAGCTATAATGATGCCACTGCACTCTATCCCAAACAATAGAGCAAGGCCTTGGTTCAATAAATAAGGAGAGAGAGAGAGAGAGAAGGGAGCAAGGAAGGAAGAAAAGAAGGAAGGACTGACTTTGTGATTTATTTTTCTTTAAATCCATCTCCTATTAGCAATGTGAAAAGCTAAGTAATTATGGCTGGGAATTTTGGAAGAAGATATGGCAACACACATGCATCTGCTACAATGTCAAGTTAGAGTTCATTCCAGAGACATACGTAATTTTATTATTGAAACCCATTTGACATTGTGTCATGTTCAATGTCCACTAATATGAGGTGATGCCTTTAGGTACAGGAGTGGTGAAAACGCAGATGAGTCCTTTATCTAATAATAACTCAAAGATCAATGTGAACTTGGCCAAGTACTGAGGAAAGACAGAATATTAAAAAAAAAAATTCCACAACTTTGTGAATAAGTTTCAACTCTTGGGATTGAATTTTGATGGAGAAACTAGGACACTTTATTTATTTATTCATTTTATTTATTTACTCACACATTTTATTTATTTAACACATATTTATTGAACATCCACCATATGGCAAGCACTCTGACACAAAAATGGCATACTGATGAAGAGGCGTCTCTTCTCTGTAAGATAACTGGGAAAGAGAGTGAGTATTTATAATGTTTTATTAGACCATGAGCTTTATTAGACCATGAGAGTGAGTATTTATAATATGTTTTATTAGACCATGAGCATTTATAATATGTTTTATTAGAACTTGAAAGCCTGTATTCTCCAAAATTTGAACTCATCCTTCCTTAAAAGAGGTCCACACACAAAGTGAATGCCTACTAAATGTATCCTAAACAAATAAATGGATAAATGAATGATCAGTTCACTAACAACTTATTGGAGCAGAATTTTATAAAATCAACTCATCACAAGTATCCTACTTTTCTACCTTAACATATATCTTCAGAAGTAATAAAATAGTTAGTGGAAACTGTAATAGTAAACTCTCATAGCTGGGAGTAAGAAAAAATGAATAATAGAAAAAACACATGTTGTTGAAAGATAAAATAGAGTTCCATTCATTGTGAGTTCTCAGTTGCTCCTGGGAGAAGCAGCAGATCTCCAATGCTTATATGGATTGGGGGAGGGGAGAAAACTTATTACATTCCAGGCAGTATACTAGGAAAGTTTTTTGGCCCTTAATATGTTCTAAGTACTAGAAACTAGAGAAGCAAATAAATAATAAATCCATATCTTCAAAAATAAACTCATATATGAATGATAACAACTCAGCATGATAAATACATTTTCTGTGGTTATATGTAATGATATGGGAAAGAGGTCCAACTAAACTAGAGAGTTGGTGAGCATGTGTGTGTATGAAAATAGCGAATCATGAAAGGGGCCATCTAAAGAGTCCCAGAGATGGTAATATCTAAACATAGTTTTTGAAAAATGTGTAGAAGATAGTTCTCGGGGGAAGACGAAGGGCATTTTTGTCAGAAAATGTCATATGTAAACACCAGGTCATGAAAGTAGTGAAAAGTATGGATTTTAAGGAGCAAAATGAGGCAAAAAGGGACTTTGAAGTCTCTAGATGATACAAAAAGATATGTAGAAGGATCTTGGCTAAAGAAGTGAAATAGGATGAATTGAAGTTGAATTTGACAGAAATTAGGGGGAAAATAGGATCTGGTGACTGTAAATGTGTAGAATAAACACAAAAGAGGAAAAAGAGACCATTTCACATGGCTTTCTCGGTTATATAGTGAGTCAATGGCTTTGGAAAATTTAACTCAGGTCTATCGGAGCTCTGAGCCTTTCTTGTTATCTTATATTACACTCCATTTTTTCCCCTCATTCTAAACAATAAAAAAAAAGTCTTTTATTTCAGGTCATCAATGATGTTTTATTAATCTCATAATGTTAAGGGGTGCATGTATTTTGTTTCACACTTTGTTTTTGCACAAATCGAGTCAAGGTTCTAAATGTGCCCTCTACCCAAATATTGTGTACCATATCCAATAGGTTTGAAATTACCCATCCCCTCCTCCTGCACTCCAAGCTTGATTTTCCTTTTCTTTTTCTTTTAATTATTTATTTTTTGTATTGAGACAGATTCTCACTACATCTTTGCTCTTTTTTTATTGAGACAGAGTATCACTACATCTTTGCCTTTGGCAGAATGCCATGGTGTAACAGCTCACAGCAACCTCAAACTCTAGGGCTTAAGTGCTTCTCTTGCCTGAGACTGCCAAGTATCTGGGACTACAGGTGCCCACCACAACAGCTGGCTATTTTTTTGTTGCAGTTGTCATTGTTGTGCAGCAGGCTGGGGCTGGATTTGAACCCACCAGTCTAGGTGTATGCAGCTGGTGCCGTAACCACTGTGCTATGAGCTCCAAGCCTCCAAGCTTGATTTTCAATGAGGTTTATTTCCATATGTGCACTTAAGTGTTCATTTATCAGGTCCAACGTGGTACTGAGTACCTATATTTGATTCTTCATTCCGGTGATATTTCATTTAGAATGGTCCTCATTTCCACCCTTTTTTCAAATCAGAAAAATCATTGAACAAAATTCAGCACCCTTTTATGATGAGAATGTTCAACAAAATTGGTATAAATGGGACATTCCTTCAAATTATAAAGGCAATATATAACGAACCTATAGCTAGCATCATATTGAATAGGAAAAAATTGAAAACATTCCCGCTTAGAATTAGAACCAGATAAGGTTGCCCACTTTCATCATTTTCATTCAAGATAGTACTGGAAATTCTTGCCAGAGCAATTAGACAAGAGAAAGAAATTAATGGGGTCCAACTAGGCAAAGAAGAGATCAAAATTATTGCTCTTTGCTGATCTTATGATTTTATATCTAGAAAACCCCAAAAGTTTGAATCAATATCTTTCATATACATCAAAAACAGTTAAGGTTGGAATCAGATCAAAGATGCAATACCTATTGCAGTAGCAACAAAGAAAATAAAATACCTAGGAATATACTTACCAAAGGAGATGAAAGACCTCTATAGGGAGAATTGTGAAACATTGAGGAAATAAATTACAGAGGATATAAACAGATAAAAAAAAAAAAAGATATCATGCTCATGGTTCGGCAGAATCAACATTGTTAAAATGGCTAGACTACACAAAGTAATTTACAAATTCAATGCAATTCCCATTAAGTTACACATTCTGTTTTTTGCAGATCTAGAAAAAAATAGTTCAATGATTCATATGGAAACAGAAAGATCTCTAATAGCCAATACAACCTTATGTAATAAGAGCAAGGCAGGAGGGATCACTTTCCAAGGCTTCAAACTATACTACACAGCTATAGTACCATATAGTATGGTATGAACACAGAAACAGAGACATAGTTCTATGGATCAGAACAGAGAACCCATTCTCATAGCCTCATCTGAATTTTGAAAAAACAGATAAAAGCATACACTGGGGGAAAGAATCCCTGTTCAATAAATGGTGCTGGGAAAACTGGATAGCCACATGTAAAAGACTGAAACAGGATATGCACCTCTCAACACTCACAAAAATTAACTCATGATGGATAAAAGACCTAAACAAGAAAGACAACTGTAAGAATCCTTGAAGAAAATATCAGCCTAGGGAAAAAATTCATGAATAAGAATCCAAAGGCGATCACAGTAACAACAAAAATAAATAAATGGGACTGATTGGACCAAATTAAGAAGTTTCAGCACAGCAAAGAAAATAATCAAAAGAGCAAATAGATAACACCGACTGGGAAAAATGTTGCCTTGCTATACATCTGATAAAGGACTGATATCCACAATCTACAAGGAACTTAAGCAAATCAGCAAGAAATAACCAAACAAGTCCATTATAAAGTGAGCAAAAAAACATAAACAGAAATGTTTCAAATGAGGATATACTAATAGCCAACAAACTCATGAAAAAATACTCAACATCTCTAATCATTGGGGGAATGCAAATCAAACCCACAATGAGATTATCACCTAACTCCAATGAAACTGGTTTGTAAAAAAATGCTGCAAAACAACAGAGAGAAAGAAACTCTTACCTACAGTTGAGTATCTCCATGTAATTTTCCATAGTGATTGCTCAAAGATTCCATTGTGCAATGTCTATGGAAAACCATATGGAGATAATCAAAGAACTTAGAGCAGTCCCACTGCTGAGTATATACCCCAAGGAAGAAAGGTCATTTTATAAAAAATGGCACCTGAACTTGAATGTTTATAAGCAGCACAATTCACAATCACAAAGATGTGAAAGCAATATAAGTGTGCATCAATACATGAATAGATTAATAAAATGTATTATATATGGAGAAACCTTCATATTACTACTGAGTAGCCATAAGAGCATTCATGAGAGAAAATTAAAAATCAGAAGTTAAAATAGATATGGAAAATCCATGAGGATAACACATAGGTCAGGAGGCAGAAAGGTGGGAATTTGGCAAGTTCCTGCCCAAATAGAACAATTCAAAGATATATGGCACCCTTCCTGGATTAAGGAAACAAGTACAATTCAGACTTTCCTTTACAAAAGCAAATAGTGTAACCAAATTGTAATTAATCTGAAATTAAAAAGAAATTAAGACACAGGATAAGGATGCATCACGTCCAAGTCTGAGCCATAACTAAAAGAACATATTAGGATTTTGTCATTTAAGAATTCGAACAAGCAGGCAACATAGGGAAGACCCAACACTGAAAGGGAAGATTCAGTTGCAGGGAGCCTGAGGGTCAGGAGTAATGAGTTCACATGTGGGAAAATGAAATATTAGTCAAGAATGAAACCACTGCAGGATAAGAAATAAACCATTCCTGCAGAACTAGAATGCTATCGTCTAAGCAAAGTTGGTAGAAAGATAGATTCACTGTTCTTTATAAATAAACTGCTGAGATGCAGACTTGGGTTTCCTCAATGAGAATGAGCGGTCTCATGATCTGAAGAAGGGTCAAATGCCCAGACACATTTAGTGGATTCTGCTGTAAAGTTACAGAGTTACAAGATAAGATGCCAGCAAGGTCACTGCAGATATCCCCCCACCCCTTTTTTATTTGTATGTGTACTTGTGGTTTCAAATGGCTTAAGTTAAGCCAGAAAAATTGGAATAGCGTCTGCCAAGTGCTTACACACATGCAAATTCTGTTTGTTCTTTTCTAGTTAATATATTCTCCCCCCTCAGAGGTTTTCTTGCAGCTCACTGGCAATATGATGCAGCTAACATTCTATGTAGTCACTGAAATCGGAAAGCCCTCAGGTGAGGGGCCAGGTTAACATTTACTTGCTACATGACTATGAACAGCTACTTAAAATATTGAAATGCACTTTACTCACCCATGATGTAGATGCTGATAAAAGTATACCAATGTAGTGCTTCAAAGATTAAATAATTTGTGGAAATGCTTAGCAAAATAAGAAGTACTAAGAAGACATGATAGATACATCAATTAAAAGTAAATGAGCAGTATTAAAATCATTAATTGTCCCATAAATCAAGGCAAATCTGTTTTTTTTTCTTATAATAAAAAGAAATTCTTACACTTGGAAGCTTAATCAAAATTTTAAAATGAACAAAAACAAAATTTGCAGACTAGCAATTATGAAGAGTTAAAGATTAAACACTTAGGTATAGTCTATAATTTATAATTTTTCAGTGATTTCTAGTGTTAGTTTTGTTTTTTCTAATGAATATTCACTTCTCTCAATTGAAAAGGCAGGTTTTATAATCTGTTTTACTAGTGTATAAGTCCTCCAAAATTCCCTGAGATAATAGATTGCAGTTTACTCTCACCTTGGAATTTTCTTTCTCTCTAACTCTTCAGGTGTCAAATTCTAGCTGATCTTACTGTTAATCATGCACCAAAGATGCCTTGTTTATGAGAAAACACTGTAATTAATATTTTAATAATGTCTTCAACATGCTAATTTTGTAATTAAGAAGTATGCCCAATAATAGGACCAAATTACAATTAAACATCTATTTGACACTTTATTCCAAAACATTAGGAAAAAAGGTAACTGAAATACACCCAGTATCCTAAGGAGACACAACTTCAGGGTCAGGTTTTTCACATTCAGGGACGGTATGCAATAAGTGCTTAAAAGCATAGTCAATGGAATCAGACAGCTTGGGTTTTAGGATGGGCTCTGCCGCTACTGCAACTATGGTTTGTGAAACTGTACAGTCTACTATTTTGTCATTCTCAAAGAAAAGCTAGCGAACTCTCCACATCATTGGGATATATCATTGAAATGTATATGCAAACATCAGCAGAGAGTCATCTGGAAATGTTAATTCTTGCTATTTAGAGCATACCACAGAACAAAGAGCTCTTTAATTCTGGTTTGGAACTTATCTTTGTTTAGATGTTGATTTGGACAGCTAACCAAACTGTAGAACACCACAATTCTTTTGGGATACTATAAATGTAAAACAAATGCAAGGCATAAAACTAGCTCATTGCTTTTTTACATGTGGGAATGGATGTTGTATTATTTTCTTGTGGCAGCTGTAAAATGTACCACAGATTTCATGGCTTAGGACATCAGAAATTTACTCTTTCACAGTTTTAGAGGCCAGAATTCCATTATAGATTTCACTGAGAATCAATCAATTTCACAGAAATTGAAATATAGATAGAGCTTCCCTATCCTGGAAGCTGTAGGGGGAACCTTCCGTGATCTGGCAGTGGCAGTGTCTGCTGGCATTCCTTTGCCAGTGGCCACATCCCTCTTAACTCTGCCTGCGTGAACTCAGTGGCTTCTTGTCTTTTCTGATCTCTCTGCCGCCTCCTTGTAAGAATACATATGATTCTAGGCATGGCCTACCTAGATATCCAAGATAATCTCCCATTTCAATTGTTGACTAAATCATATCTGCAAAGGTTTTCTGTTTGTTTGTTTCTTTCTTTGTTTCCTTGTCTGCCATATAAGTTAACACCATCAGATTTCTGGTAATAGCACATGGATATCATTTGAGGGGCATTATCCAGTCTACCACAGATGTTCATGAAAATTTCATATAACCACAACCAGAGTCTAAAGAGGAAAATTCTTTATAAAATTTGCTAAGATTAAGTTCACCGTAATTGACAGAACCCTCAATATTACAATGACTTAAATAGAAAGGTTTTATCTTTCTCTCAGTAAAACAAGTTTAACAATAGAAAAATCACATACATAGAAAATTCATGAATCTTCTATCTTCATACACCATAAGCCTTGGCATGACAGTTCATGGATCAATATGGTAGCTAAAGTTTCAATTTTGGGGTTCTGTTTGCACAAAACAACAGGTGAAAGAATTAAAAGACTTTCTGGGGAGCCCCAGTGCAGAACTGTGCTTAGTTTTACTGACTTCTCCTATCTATAGGGGAGGTTTTCAGGGGGGACAATGTCCAGTTAATGATTCAGAAAAGATTGAGAGGATAACTATTGTTTAGACAGCTAATCCATGTCAAATTAACTAGAGAGGTTCTAATTTGAACATGTCGCAAATAAGAGCTATTTACATAATACAACTTTTATAACAAAATGTACCAATTTTGAAAGAATTTGAAGATATTAAAAGAGTAGTAGTAATTATCAATTTATAATTATATTTTGCCCCCAATCATCTATCTTTCTATGTAATCTATCTTCTCGACCAGTTGAAAGGTTGGAACTAAGTTATATATGTCATGATTGTTTATCTATAAATACTTCAGTCTTCTAAAAATAAGAATATTCTTTCATTTCACCTCAATATCATTTCACCAAAGAAAATTAGGAATAATTTTCTAAGATTTTCTGAAATAGTGTTCATGCTCATGCTTCCTCCTTTGTCTTAAAAATTTCAACATGGTATTTTTTTAAAATTCAGAAAGACAAAAGTAAGTCCATGCATCATATTTGTTAGATCTTTATGGTATTTTTAAAATAAATTCCCCACTTTTTCCTGACATTTTTTCTGAAGAAATTAGGTCTGACATCTTATAATACAGCTTATATTTGGCCTTTTTACGTTGTTTCATTGTGGAGTTTTTAAACTTTTCCCTCCTATCTCCTTGATATGGTAAACTATAAGTTGGGTCTAGAGGTTTGATTTTTGTGTTGGCAAAAGGGACTTGAAAAAAATAATGTTGTTTATAGTTTGCATCCTGTCAGAAGGCTCATCTTGTCAAGTCATATCAATATTAGTGATTCTAAGTTTGATTATTCTGTTAAGATATGACTCTTAGATCACTTTGAAAAAAATTATAAGGTGATTCTTTCACACCCTGTAACTAATTATTTTCAATGGTTTTAGCATCCATCCTTTTCTGAAACAATGAGTTCATTGGGAATTTGAAATGGTATTTTTCCATTATATTCACTGGTATTCTCCTATGAATAGAACTTTGCCACAAAAAACAGAGGATAAAAATGTAATCCTAACATATAAAAGGAAAGAGAGAGAGAAAATCGCTTTATTTTTCTTTTATCATTTTTATGCTAAGTGATTGGTGTAACTGTCATTTTGACCAGTGACAAATGTGTGTGCATGTATATGTATTTCCCTCTTTTGTTTTAATTATCAACATTTTTTTATTCAACATTTTAAAATCAAAGATAGTTTTTTTTTTTTAATGTTCAGTTATGTAAAATTTGGCCAGGAAGCTGACTTCTACATCTTATTGAAATTCCCCCATGTATTTTGAACCCTTCCTGCTCTCAGGCACAGCAAGAAGCTCTAGGTTCACCTTTTAATTTTCCCACTTGGAGTCACCCAAGGTCTGGACTCCAGAGTATCTGAAGTACTACTGTTTCTAGGCTCTTCTGGTAAATAGTGCTAGCAAATTTGTGTGTCTTTTCTCTGCCACCAAAACATTTTTTTCCTAACAATATTTAAATATTTGCTTATTTGTTTTATTTGGAGAGATTCAAAAATTAATTCCAATTGCACTGTCAATATATTAGCAGTAAGCCTTCTGAGTGAAGTTTATTATCTCTTTGTAATTTTTTTCTTCCCCTGCATATGTCTTACAGAGAAATATAATATTTACATTACTTGGAATAATTCTGTTCTTTCAGCGAGTACATTAGAAACTTGATATGCGGTTAGCATGAATTATTCAGTTTGTTTGCCAGTCTAAGTATCTTTTTAATTTGATTTATTTTTAGAATAGATAAAGCATGTAAATAGTTCAAAACAGCACACTCAGAAATGCCTTGTTTTCATTTTTTTTCCACTTCAGTTCCTACTATCCTAGCTCCTATTGCTAATAATTGTTAGTTTCTTATTTCTGTTTCCTGTAATCTCTCTTGGCTAACATACCCTCATTACCATTTTTTTCTTAAATTATAAAAAGATCTACTAAATGCATTGGTCTTCAGCTTGCCTTCTTCCCTTTGGAAATCATTGCAAAACAGTACAGAAAAAAACTGTCTTGACTTATTTACTTGCATGTGTCTAATTTTCAGGGTGCCATAATCTCCATTATTTTCATGTCATCTATTGGTTAATGCTTCAGTGATAACTGAGGGCATATATTATCTTATGACATATTTGTGGAAGTATATCTTCAGGTAGATTTCTAGAAGGGGACTATTGGGTCAAGAGCAAAAAAATGTTTCAGTTAGATATTGAACACTTGAAATACTGCAGTTTCACATTTCATACTGCCACCAGGAATAGAGTACCTGTTTATTTTTAGCCTTTCCAACTGGGTATATTGCTGAACAAAAGTTGTTCAGCAAACACCTACCAAATTGATAGGTATGGCGTGGTGTTCCAGAATTGCTTTAATTTACATATTACTTATTATGTGTGAAGTTGAGTGCTTTTCATACATGCATGATGGGACCACTTGCTTTTCTTTTATAGCAAATTGTCTTTTCTTTATTTCTGGAAATGTTTTTTGGACTCTTGGGTGTTAATGTTAGTTGTGTTTAAGTGTTGATCTTATTTTTTTGTAGTTTTGGCATTTTTTAAAGTTACCACATAATATGTATATTGGGTAGTCAGTGCTATCTTCCATATTAAGTTAAATTTTAAAGTAATTTTTACTTATTTCTTTACTTTGATTTTATTTATCTGGAATTCTTTTAATTCCTGTCTTTAATGTTCCATTGGGTAGAATATCCTTTCCCTTGGTTATAATTATTATTTATGTTAAAGATGATTTTGTCTTTTTCTTCCTGTACTCAGTCAGCAATTATTTCAATCTTCCCTATTATAATCTATTATTGTTCATAATATTTGAGCTTCTCATGTGTGCTAATTTTCACAACTGTAATTGGTTAATTCATATTGGTTGCTTGTATTGATTTTGCTTTTTATTTTTTTAAGGATTTTAAAATTTTTTATTTTTTTTATTAAGTCATTTGTACATAGATCATGAATACATTTATGTCATTATGGGATTCAATGTGTTGATTATTTTTACAAATTGGAGTGCTTACATCCTACTAATCAACATAGTCTTCACCTCATTTACCCAATTACAGAGTTAAGACATTTGTGTTGTACAAACCTGATACATCCGACTTGTACTTGCAATATGCTCCCCCTACTAACTCTCCCTCTGTCGACCTACCCCCCTTCCCTTCTTCCTCCTCTTCTGATTTTGCTATTTACATCATGGATCACATCACCTTGCTTCTTTAACAAGACTTGGGAGAGCTCTCTATTCTTTTTGACCACCTACTATAGCCATGGAAGATCTCTCTCTCTTCCTCTCTCTCCCCCTTCTATCTCCTTTTTTTCTCTCTCTCCCCCGACACACACGCAACAATCACCAAATATTTTGAGCCCCAGGGAAATTCTCTGTCCTCACCATTTCCTTCTCGATGACTGTCACCCCATGAGATCTTTTTTCTCCCTGCAGCTTTGTCCCCAATTCACTGAGCTGCTGCTGCCCAAATCAGATGATGTCCAATACCTCTCAGGATTTTCTCTTATCTTTCATACCCCAGCTTTATAACCCCAGCCAGAGATGGGCCACTTTATATACACGAAGGTCTTCCACACCTAGAAAAGGTGTTCCCAGCCTTCCATATGTTGTGAAAATGTACTTAGTGAATGATCTGTGGAAGAGTTTTTCAGATAAATGGAGACTCTCTGTGAGTGGGGCTTCTTGAGATACCAATATAACATGCCCATCCACAGAAATGTTAAAAGTTTATTAATAGGTGAGGCACCCTGGCTTATGCCTATAATTCTAGCACTTTGGGAGGCTGAAGTGGGAGTTTCATTTGAGGCCCAGTGTTCAAGACCAGATTGAACAAGTCCGAGATGCCATCTCTACAAATCTAGAAAGAATTAGCTTGGTGTAGTGACGTGCATTTGTAGTCCTAGCTACTTGAAAGGCTGAAATAAGATGATCATTTGAGCTCAGAACGTGAGATTACAGTGACCTGTGGTGATGCCAGTGCACTATAACCCATAGGACAGAGTGAGAACTTGTCTCAAAAAAAGAAAAAAAAGGGGGGGATTTCCTAGCAGTTTGGTTTATTCACCACTCTCCCTATTGATTGTACATTTTTATTCCCTGGGCTCAGGGCTCACCTGCAATGTAGACTTTGTCTAACACATGCAAACAATGTAACCTAATTGCATTTACCCTTCCATTCATCTGAATTTTTTAACAAATGGTACATTTACTCTTACTTGTAGAGTTCTCTGAAGAGTGGAATCAGGTACAAGTCTTACTTTCCTAAGAAGAGCTTTTCTCTGAAATTTATTTTAATCTGGATCTTTGTGCTTTCGGCATTCTAATTTGCTTTTAAAAGTTATAATTGATTTTCTATTAGTTTATTGTCTTCTATAATTGCTAGGGTGGGAGACATGGTCTCATTTAATTTCTAATACTTTACCTGAGTACTCATAAGAATTCATTCTGCAGGATTAAATCTTTCCCCCAACAACAATGCAAAATTATTCTAAAAGTAGTAAGGAAATATCTGTTGTCATAATTACTGGCCTAAAGTTTTTTTGATCAATCAGTCCTGAGTAGCTAATATATATATGTATATATATGTATAGCATATATATATATGTGTGTGTGTGTGTATATATATATATAATTTTTTGGTCATTGCTCCATGAGAGGACTTCTGTATCTGCTCCTTTGATTATGGAATGGGGACGTTTAGCCATAAAGGACCACCTGTGAGTAAAAAGTCCTACGCGATTGTCACCAAGATGACAAGGGAAATTGACTTACTTTAATGAACCAAGGGCTATAAGCAGTAGAGTATACCATTGTCATCCTTAGCAATCATTCATTTTCACTTCATAATTTATAAAGACCTTCACAAACATTATTTAATTTTATTTTCACAACATTCCTACAAGATTGCAACTATTATTCCCAGGTAACTGGTGACTAAGTTGATGTTTTCCAAGTCACATGGATAACCAAGTATCCAAGATGTCTTTCAAGCATCTACTTTTTATTATTATTATTATTAAATCATAGCTGTGTACATTAGTGCATTCATGGGGTACAGTGTGCGGGCTTCATATTCAATCTGAAATATTTTCATCCAACTGTTCGACATTACCTTCATGAGATTTTCTCATTTATTGTGTGAAAACTTTTGTGTTCTGCATTTAGTAGGTTTCACCTGTCCCTTCTAAGATGCACAATAAGTGTGATTCCACCATTTACCCTCTCTCCACACACCCTCCTCCTCCCTTTCCCTCCCTTGCCACTTTTCCCATCGTCTTGTGTTATAATTGTGTTATAGCCTTCATATGAAAGCTATAAATTAGCTTCATAGTAGGGCCGTATACATTAGATACTTTTTCTTCAATTCTTAAGATACTTTGCTAAGAAGAATGTGTTCTAGCTCCATCCATGTAAATATGAAAGAGGTAACGTCTCCGGTCTTTCTTTAATACTGCATAATATTCCATAGTATACATGTACCACAATTTATTAGTCCATTCATGGATTGATGGGCACTTGGGCTTCTTCCATGACTTAGGAATTATGAATTGGGCTGCAATAAACAATCTGGTACAGATATCTTTGTTGTAATGTGATTTTTGGTCTTCCAGGTATATACCAAGTAAAGGAATTATAGGATCAAATGGCAGGTCTATTTTTAGATCTCTGAGTATTCTCCAAACGTCTTTCCAAAAGGAATGTATTAGTGTGCATGCCCACCAGCATTGTAGAAGTATTCCCTTTTCTCCACATCCACGCCAATATCTCTGATTTGGGGATATTTTATGTGGGCTAATCTTGTTGGAGTTAGATATCTCAAGGTAGTTTTGATTTGCATTTCTCTGATGATTAAGGATAGTGAGCATTTTTTCATTGTTTCTGAAGGCCGTGCGCCTGTCTTCTTTAGAGAAGTTTCTCTTCATATCCTTTGCCCATCCTGAGATAGGATCACTTGTTCTCTTCTTGCTAATACATTTGAGTTTTCTGTGGATTCTGGTTATTAAACCTTTGTCAGAGGCATAACCTGCAAATATTTTCTCCCATTCTGAGGGTTGTCTGCTTGCTATACTTGCTGTGTTCTTGGCCCATGCAGATTTTAGTTTCATCAAGTCCCAATAGTGTATTTTTGATACTGCTTCAATTGCCTGGGGGGTTCTCCACATAAAGTATTCACCCAGGCCAATTCTTTCAAGAGTTTTCCCTGGACTTTCTTCTAGTATTTTGATAGTTTCATGTCTTAAGTTTAAATCTTTAATCTAGTGTGAGTCTATCTTCGTTAGTGGTGAAAGGTGTGGGTTCAATTTCAGTCTTCTACAGGTCGCCAGCCAGGTTTGCCAGCACCATTTGTTAAAAAGGGAGTCTTTTCCCCATTGAATGTTTTAATTGGCTTGTCGAAGATCAAATAGTGGTAAGTAGTTGGGTTCATCTCTTGGTTCTCTATTCTGTTCCAAACATCTACCTCTCTGTTTTTGTGCCAGTATCATGCTGTTTTGATCACTAGCAATTTATAATACAGTCTCAGGTCTGGTGATTCTTCCTGCTTTGTTTTTATTTCTAAGTAATGTCTTGGCTATTTGAGTTTTTTTTCTGATTCCATATAAAACGAAGTATTATTTTTTTAAGATCTTTAAAATATGACAATGGAACTTTAATAGGAATTGCATTGAAATTATATATTGCTTTGGGTAGTATGGACATTTTAACAATGTTGATTCTTCCCAAACATGAGCATGGTATGTTTTTCTATTTGTTGATATGTTCAGCAATTTCTTTTCTTAGAGATTCATAGTTCTTTTATAGACATCTATCTTTCCCATCCTTTTTTAGGTAAACTCCCAAATATTTCATCTTCTTTGGCACTACTGTGAAAGAAATAGAATCTTTAACTGTTTCTTCGGCTTGGTTGTTGTTGGTGTATATAAAGGCTACTGATTTACGAGTGTTGATTTTGTACCCTGATATACTGCTGTAGTCCTTGATCACTTCTAAAAGTTTTATAGTCAAATCCCTAGTGTTTTCCAGATATACAATCATATCATCTACGAAGAGTGAAAGTTTAATCTCTTCTAAACCTATGTGGATACCCTGTATTGCCTTTTCTTCCCTAATTGCAATGGCTAAAACTTCCATTACAATGTTAAAGAGGAATGGAAACACTGGACAACCTTGCCTGGATCCTGATCTAAGTGGGACTGGTTTCAATTTAACTCCATTCAATACAATATTGGCTGTGGGTTTGCTATAGATGGCCTTTATCAGTTTAAGAAATGTCCTTTCAATACCAACTTTCTTTAGTGTTCTGATCATGAAAGGTTGCTGGATATTATCAAAAGCCTTTTCGGAGTCAATTGAGAGAATCAAATAGTCTTTATTTTTAATTTGTTTATGTGCTGGATTACATTTATAGATTTATGTATTTTGAACCAGCCTTGAGATCCTGGGATAAAGCCCACTTGGTCATGGTATATTATTTGTTTGATGTGTTGCTGGATTCTGTTTGCTAGGATTTTATTGAATATTTTTGCATCAATATTCTTTAGTGATATTGGTCTATAATTTTCTTTTCTTGTTGGGTCTTTTCCTGGTTTAGGGATCAAGGTGATGTTTGCTTCATAGAATGTGTTGGGTAATATT
>CAUYON010136951.1:0-13864 GCA_963573935.1 Arctocebus calabarensis | reverse complement strand
CGCCCTGGGTAGAGTGCCGTGGCATCACACTGCTCACAGCAACCTCCAGCTCTTGGGCTTAAGCGATTCTCTTGCCTCAGCCTCCCGAGTAGCTGGGACTACAGGCGCCCGCCACAGCGCCCGGCTATTTTTTTGTTTTGCTATTTTTTTGTTTTGCAGTTCGGCCGAGGCCGGGCTTGAACCCGCCACCTTCGGTATATGGGGCCGGTGCCCTACTCGCTGAGCCACAGGAGCCGCCCCTCATTTTCATTCTTTATTTTATTTTATGGTTGTTTTTGCTTGTGTGTTTGCATATATACACACGCGTTTCCTTAAAGTGATCCATTTGGTTAAAGCCATACTATACCTCGTTCCCCAATCACCAGGCCCTGTATGTGCCCATTTAGCAGCCCCTAACAAGATGAAATCTTGGTAACTCACTCATTTATCCATAGTCTCTGTTTTTGCCCATGAGCCCACAAGCCTTTCCTTTCTACCTCTTCCCCTACTTCCTCAGAGTCTGTGCCAACCATACTTTCAGCTGTGGACTCAGCTGACAGTGTGTAGTACTGTTAGTAACAATAGTTCCCAGAGTGTCAGGGATAGGGTGTTGCTTCTCTTTCAGTAATCCTCGCCGTCACAGTCCATTCACTATGATTTACCCTTCAACTAACTTCTCCCATTCAGGTAAACTCTCTCCCTTGTTCTCCGTTCCCTCTTCTCTTCTTTGTCCCATTTCAGAATTGAGAGCTCTGTTCACATTTACATTTTACACAGTTTACACAGTTACAAGACATCTCAGTCGTGCAGGTTGTATGTTCTCTGGAAGCCATCGTAACAACCCTTCTCTCTGAGATGTGAGTCACACTGCAGCCAGTTTCGAGACTGTGTCACGGTTGTTTGCTCTCAGTCGTGTGTTGTACTCTCCTGTTTGGTAAATTCTGGTAAATTCTGGTTTTGCAAGCCAGAATTTGGATTTATTTTTTTCTCAAAAGTAAACAAACTTTACTGGTACTGTTTGATTATTTGGATTCAGAATTCCTAACTTAAAAGTCAATAAAACTAAATATCTAATAATTTCAATTTCAAAAATTTAAACACAAATTTTCAAGTAAAAATTATATTTACAAAGGTAAACCCTAAAATACATGTTATTCATATACAAATTTTTAGCAGATTAATTAAAATACTATCAAAATAAGAACTATCTAAAATGAAAAATATTGACCTTGAAAAAAATTAAGTAATATTATTCTTTCTTTTCAAAAAATGTATAATTAAGAAATTCCTAGTCCTGTGACAATGTCATTGTTATGTAGCAGATATTTTGATGTACAAATATTTCCAACTACTAACTGCTTTTACTGACGGTACCAGTCGGGGGACTGATGAAAAGATAAGGTGATTATTGGGCACAATGTGAGGGCATTCAGCATACCCTCTCGGTGAAGGGCTCAACTACAACTTGAACTTTACCTTAGAACTGAAAAGAAGGTAACATAAAAATGTATGCCCTCATATTAATTTGAAATTAAAAAAAGAACAAGATGAGAATATTTAAATATTGTATTGGAAGTAAAAGCCAATGCAGAAAGAGTAAAATGTAAGTAAATAAAAGAAAAGAAAATTACACACATACACACACACACAAAAGAAAAGATTAGGTGATAAGATAATTCCATATTTTTCTCAGATCCCTTTATCTTCATGTCTATCCATGTCTGGTTTGATACTTTGGATGAGCTTTTTGTTTTAGGAGGAGCATCTATCTTTTTCTGGAAGCTGGTTATAAATTGTGTTTTAATTGTGTTTTTGTGCAATTTGTTATTTTTTCATGTGCAGTTGTAAATTTCCACATGATGCTGTCATGTTCATAATCCACTTTCATTGGGAGATTTTCATGGTTGAAGGTTATTTTTCTCTCTACTCGAAGATTTCAGAAATAAGAATGGTTACTGTTTCATTAGAGTACCTTGGCTCATTTCAAAATTTTTTGTTTTTTGTTTTTGAGGCAGAGTCTCATTCTCTACCCTTAGTGGAGTTCTGCGGCATCATAGCTCTTAGCAACCTCAAACTCTAGGGTTCAAGCAATCCTCTTGCCTCAGCCTCCCAAGTAGCTAGGACTGTAAGCGCCCACCACAATACCCCGCTGGTTTTTCTAGTTTTAGTAGAGGAGAGGTCTTACTCAGGTTCAGGCTAGTCTCAAATTCCTGAGCTCAAGCAATCCACCCACCTCTGCCTCCCAGAGTGCTAGGATTATAGGTGTGAGCCACTGCTCCCAGTTTCATTTCAAATTTTTAATATAGACTGGTACTGTTTGACTTCTCCAAATGTCTGTAATGGAGCTTTCTGATGAAGGAAGGAAGGGAGAGGGAGGGGAGGAGAAAAAAAATCCTTCCCACTCCCCCCAAAAGAATGAAAATGGTGTTTTGGTACTTAAAAATAGCATGGAATACTAAAAGTGATACTGTGATCACTGCTAAATTCTCTTTTCAAATCAGGAAACATACCTGTTCTTCTATCATTTATAATTCTCCATCCATGTCTTTTTTTCTCTTTGGGATTTCTATAATTTTTCAGTATTAGATTTCCTGGTTATGTTCTTCAGTTTTCATCTTTTCCTTAATGATTCCTGACTCTGCTTCTTTCTCTCTTTGAGATACTTCATCCACTTGATCTTCCACATTGCTAATTTAGTTCTTAATATTGATCAGGGTAACCTCTTTCAGTTTACCTGTTAATTGTTAAAATTTGAATCTTTCTGCAATTCTTGAAGGCCTATCTATATACTGTAATTGAATCTGCTCTTGTTAGTTAACTATGGTGGTGTTGGTTGTTATTGTTTTTATGGTGAATGTTGTCAAAATACTCCCAACCCAAGAAGCCATCTGTTGGAGATATCGTATAGTCTTTGCAGTTGCTGGATCACCTTGGGTGCTTTGCTCTCTACCTCCCACGCAGTCAGATAAAGCTGCCAGGGTCATGGAATGGTGGAGGAAAGGGCTATGTCTCTGTATCAGGGGGCCCAGCTCAGCAAACCAGCCGAGGCACAAGAAAGAACCCCTTCACTCCCCAGTTCCCCCAGGAACTCCCAGGGACAAACAGAACCCTCTGCCAGGCTTCAGGAAGCCGATGGTGCAGTCCCTGCTGTGGGCAGATTCAAGCAGAGGCTCTCACGTGCACACATGGGCGAGGCTACGCAGGCCGCCCAGGGTGGACCGCTCTCCAGGAGCCAAGGCCACACTGTCCAGGCAAGTCTGGCCTCTCAGCCCTGGACAGGCAGAGAGGAGGAAGTCTCTTCTCTGGAGATCCCTAAAGAGCCCGCAGCCTCCAGTGTGCCCTACTGGTTCTGTGTGCTGCCCAGAGTAGGCACTTCCTTGCTCCAGAGAGGTGGTGGAGTGGGAGCTGGGGTGCAGGAGGCCAGGAACACACTTCAGGTCACCAGTGTTGGCAGGGAAGGCTTTGCTTTCACAGAACCTTTTCTAATGCTGGAGAGGCTTAGAGAAGTAGCTTACAGGTCTTGGAGAAGCCGTGCTGTGAATTGCAAGCTTACTGGAGCAAAAGCTTTTTCTCTGATTCTTTTCACAAAGAGGCCAATCTTTTCTCAAATTCAAGAGGGGATTAACTTAATACTAACAATTAATATTATAATAAAGTACTATATATAAAGTAAATTTAAATTTTGCATAAATACAATCAGGGAGGCATGACTGTTATATGTGTAGGGGCAGAAGAAAAGACATTTTAAATGACAAGCAATTTTTGTAAAATATTTAGGGTTGATTCTAAGTTGAGCAGTGTTTTTTTTTTTTTCAGTAATCCATATAATCTTTATATTTATTGTGGATTCTGTGTCTTTAAATTGATTTAAAGGATTATTTCTCAGCTTCATAAGGAATGTGTATAAATGTTCTCTAAAGTGTTTCACCTCTCTCCTCCTCTTCTACTCTCCTCTCCTGAAAAATAAAGATATTGATGCATATTCCACAACAAAACAACAACATAATTGAGAAAAATCCAGATGACTCATTTTTAATAATAAAATTACAACTTTTCTATTTTTCAATTAAAAGGTCAACATGATTGTGTGACTATAATCAACAATTTCTTTCCTCGAGAGAGACTGGATTATTACACTAAACCCCAGGGTCTGGATAAAGAGCCAAAACTGCCCCCAAAGTTGGCAGGCCCGCTGCACAAAATTATCACCACCACTAACCTTCATCCAGTCAAGGTAGTGTGCTGTTCGTTGTATTTGCTTTTTATTTAAATATTGCCTCAGAGTTTAAACAGCTCTTGCTGTATGGGCTCCTAACTGGCTTGGTCTGGGTTTTGTGGCTATAGAGCTTGTGGTGGGTATTCTTGGCCCATTAGTGAATTAAAGGACCTGTCTTTAGTTGAAACCTGGAAGACAGTAGGCGAAACAGACTAAAGTGGGAGGAAGAATCCAAGAACTGGGTTCAGCGGAAGCTCCGCTCCCACCTCATCTCATAGGGAGCTCTGGAGCATGAACAGCTCCAGACAGGCCAGGGAGTCTGGCTTTTGTATCCAGCAAACTGTCCTTGGCTAGAGCCTGTTTCCAGAGGGAAAGGACGGCCTCCTAAATAGTACCAAGTGAGGTGGCTTCCCTTGCAATGAGAACAGTTCTCTGGAGAAAAAGCCTCAGAAGCCCACACTTAGAGCCTCTAGGGTCTGGCAAAGGTCTGGTAAAGACAAGCTGGGTGAGACACATCCCTTACAGTAATCCTCTTCCTAGGAAATCTTCTGAAATATAATCAGTAGCACATTTTTAATGCAAGTAGGCATTTGATGCCTTTAAGTAATGTAATTCTTCTAGTGATTAGTGAAATCAAATAGATTTTCAAACATTATAGGCTGCCACATAAGTTCAAATGGCTTAACAGGGGAACTTTAAAAGCCATTGTGAACAATGTTCAACAATTATTTTCTTTGGTTTTATTTAATACAATCATTTGTTGTTATTTACAAAATATTTTTTAAAAATCATGGCTCAGTGCCTGTAGCTCAAGTGGCTAGGGTGCCAGCCACATACACTGGTGTTGGCCGGTTCAAATCCAGCCCAGGCCCACCAAACAACAATGACAACTACAGCCCAAAATAACTAGGTGTTGTGGCAGGTGCCTGTAGTCCCAGCTACTTGGGAGGCTGAGGCAAGAGAATTACTTAAACCCAAGTGTTTGAGGTTGCTATGAGTTATGATGCCATGGCACTCTATCCAGTGTGACAGCTTTGGACTCTGTCTAAAAAAAAAAAAAAAATCCATCTAAAGTATAGTTTACTCAATGAATAATCAAAGAAGAAATCTACATGGCTGTATGTGTGCTATCCTCTGTAAACACTCCAGCAGTGACAGCCTCTTTCAGATTTCAATGTCTAGCGTCTGCCTTCATTTATAGTTAACAGCTTTTTGGTGAGCAAGACAATAAGTTGAGTCAAAAGTTGAAGTTTTTCTTTAATACAAGGTGTGACCATAATGAAGTAAAATAGGATTCCTTAGAGGTCTATTGCAATAGAAATCTTGAAATAATTAGGTATCCAGGGCCAGGTGTGGTTGCTCATCCTGCAGTACCAGCACTGTGGGAGGCTAAGGTGGAGGATTGCTTGGGGCCAGGAGTTCGAGACCAGCCTGAGCAACATAGCAAGCCCATATCGCCAAAGAAAGTAAAGAATATAGCTTACCTGGTGGCATGAGCCTATCGTCCTAGCTACTTGGTGGCCTGAGACAAGAGGATTTCTTTGCTTGAACTCAGGATTTCAAGGTTGCAGTGAGCTATGATCGCACCAGTGCACTCTGACCTGGGTGACAGAGTGAGACCCTGTCTCTAAAAAAATGAATAAATAAGTAGACAGTTCTTATAAATTTATTCTGTGGAAGACTAACACTTATTCAAACATATAAGCTCCAAAATATATCCATCCTTGTTCTTTTATTGATGGGTTCCCATGCATCTTTCTTGAGTCATTGACACTCAAGAAATGAACAGAAAAATACCTATCACGTAGTTCTCCACCTACATTAGTTTTCTGGGCCTTTGAGAGAGACAACAAGTTAGTAAATAGCTTTCCTACCAGACAGAAAAGTGAAATCTGCAATTTTTATTTTAGAAAACAGGGTTTTTCCTAACATTCTAGAAGAACTGCTTGAAGCAAACCTTGTGATATTATGTAGGCAAAAAAGGAATTCAGCTGTGAATTGCATGCTCATGTTTGTAGTGAAGATTACAGGGGGCTTAGGATTTAACCTTTAAAAAAATATTTATTTCTTCCGTGTTAGTAGTTTGCTCCCTCTCAGCACATGAGGGCGAGGAGAGTGCTCCTGTGGGTTGTGGTTGAAGACACTGCCTCTCTTAGGTATGGGACAGGCAGCAATGGGGAGACAGGCTTTTTGTTGGGGTACGGACTTCTCAATGTAGAAAATGTGTGTAGTTTTTAAGACCCTTGTTCCCCTACTACCTGAGTATAACAGGTTGCAATCTCTGAGTTATAAGCATATGACTTACTACAACTTACACTTAACTACCAGAAGGCTATTACAGTAAATCCCTGAGTTACAAACACCTGACTAACATACAACTCACCTTACAAACAGGGGCTATTACAGGTAATAGATAAATGCACCTGTTCTAAATTAAATACAAATACAACTGAAGAACAAACATACAGAACCTATCTCGTTCATAAACCAGGGACCACCTGTATCAATGTTGAGACTGATTTAAAGAAGTTTTCTTATATTTTTCTGATCCATCACCATTTACATTTATGCTTCTATTCTTTCAGATTGTAATGAGGGTTTGTGGAATAATTTTGTTATTTACGTGGAACCCAATCTCTCGGGGTGAAATGTCCTAAGAATCATTCTACCCACAAAGGCATATATTTTTGAGTAAATTAGATTAAAGACATATTTATACAGGTAATAAGTTGCAAAGGTGTGTTATCTGAAGTAATCTGCATAGTCTAGAACACCTAGTCTTATAAAAGAGACTATTCTGTTACTCTATTACCTTCCTTTGACCAAACCTTGATTTTTCTAAGCATAAACCATCTATTCACTTGAAACCCTTTCTTTTATTCATACTTCAGAAATAAAAGCTGCCCAGTTGCTTTACTCATGGCCTATTTTTATTGTTCTACACCTTTTCAAGCTAGCATGGTTTTAACGTCTTTTGAAATAAGCACAGAAATGCTCCCCATACACAACTCATCTTTTCATCACAGCGCACCTAACACAGCTACGTTTGTGTCCAGGTTGAATAGCTGCTACAGCAATAAGGATGTGTTTATTTACAAAAGGGCCTTGGGAATTGTGCTGAAGCCCAGAGTGTGAAGGTTATCTAGAAGAAAAACAAAAGTCACAGAAAGAAAATGGCGACACAACAGAGCAGTGTCCCAGGGGACAGAAGGAGGACGTGCACAGAGCAGTACTGTCTGTGATTATTAATAATAGGATTTTCAAGCACAGAATTGTAAATTTAGCAATTTTTAAAAGTGGAATTTAAAAATAAAAGGAGGCTAGCTGTGGTGGCTCACACCTGTAAATATAGCACTCTAGGAGGCTGAGGCAGGAGGATCCCTTGAGCTCAGGAGTTCAAGACCAGCTTGATCAAGAGTGAGAACTCATCCCTATTAACAATGAAAAAAATTACCCAGACACTGTGGTGGGCACCTATAGTCCCAGCTATTCAGAAGGCTAAGGCTAGAGGATTACTCAAACTTAGGATTGTGAGGTTACTATGAGCTAGGCTGAGGCCGCGGCACGCTAGCCTGGGCAACAGAGTGAGATTGTATCAAGAAAGAGAGACAGGGTGCGGGAAGAAAGGGAAGGGAGGGAGGGAGGGAAGGAGAAAGGGAGGGAAGAGAGAAAGAAGGAAGGAAGGAAGAGAGGGTGGGATGGGGGGAGGGAAGGGAAGGGAGGGAGGGGAGAGAAGGGAAGGAAAAGCAGAATTCCACCACCTAAGTACTTTCGGGTAGCAGTCCATTGAGAGATAAGATTCATCCAGTTTTTAATGCTGACGGGAATATATTTGCTCTTCCTCAGTTAATTAATAACAAGGATTTCTTTTATAATATATTAATTCATAATGCTACTGAGATTAAAGGAAGGAAACCAGTACAAATACGATTCTTTCATACGTAGCTGTATAAATGTTTCAGTAATCTCATGGTAATGCGGTGGCTTTTTATCATTTTTCTTTGTGTGTATTTATGCTGTATATTATAAAATAAATAAGGTCTAACATCTCCAAACCAAAAAAAATCATTAACCTGGCTTCTATTTGAGATTTTTTTTTAAAAAGTTCTCACTTGTAAGTTTAATACTTTGATTACAAGTACCATACATAAAAATATTGACCCAAATAACATTAAATAATGGCAGTTAGCAGAAGTATAAACAGAAAATTGATGAGTTAATTCTTCTCTGCCACAAATTAATTTTCAAACATGTTTGGGTAAATGGAGTTATCAGTAAATTTACCAATAAGGATTCTGATTATACTCAAGTTTAACAATTTATTAATAAGTGATAGATTTTTAGAAAGATACTAGGTTATGTATAAATCTAGTAGTATCAAAAATAAGTGGTAATCTTGTTTTAATTTCACAAAGACATTAGATTTTATGTTAATTTTCCAAGTAGGAGGTTAGGCATAGGTTTTACTTAATATTATAATGATCTTTCTTCAGGATATTTACCTGTTGTTCTGTGACATTTTCAAGGATTTAGCTGCAATATGTAGGCTCTGTGCAGACTGTAGTGCCCCGTTACACGTGTTTAATTCTTGCCCCATACAGACCCACTTCAAATACTCTATAACAAGGCCAATGAAAAAATACTACTTATTATACTAAATTCAAGCTTAATCTGTGCATACGTGGGAAAATGGGACTCCTAACACATATGATTTGATAACTCTGTAATATTCTCCCCTTAAAGCAATTTATAGTTTCCTCTTTTACCTATTGTCCTTACTATAGATGATCAAAAGCATCTTCAGGAACATTTCCGTAGTTGATTGGAAAATAGAACACATTTGACTTTTATGCTTCTCTATGAAAAAAAAATTCTAGTTTCCTTCTAATTAAATTAAAGCAAGAATTTTATTTCTGCTAGCCATGAAATTCCAGAGCCAAGTAATGTTAACCAAAAGTAGTTATTAGGCCGGGCATGAGCCATCCTAGCACTCTGGGAGGCCAAAGTGGGAAGATCGCCTGAGCTCACGAGTTTGAGATCAGCCTGAGCCAGAGCGAGACCTTATCTCTTAAAACACTGCCCAGGTGTTGTGATAGGTGCCTGTAGTCCCAGCTACTTGGGAGCCTAACGTGAGAGAATCACTTGAGCCCAAGAGTTTGATGTTGCTGTGAGCTATGAGGTTACAGCACTCTATGAATGGTGACAAAGTAAGACTCTGTCTCAATTAAAAAAAAAAAAAAAAAAAAACCCAGACTCGGCACCTGTGACTCAACGGGCTAAGGCGCCAGCCACGTACACCTGAGCTGGCAGGTTTGAATCCAGCCTGGGCCCACCAAACAACGACAGCTGTAATCAAAAAATGTCTGGGCGTTGTGTCCGTCGCCTGTAGTCCCAGCTACTTGGGAGGTGGAGGTAAGAGACTCGCTAGAGCCCAGGAATTGGAGGTTGCTGTGAGCTGTGATGTCACTGCACACTAACCAGGGTGACAGCTTGAGGCTCTTTCTCAAAAAAAAAAAAAAAAACCCACACAAAAAAAGTAGTTATTGCTCAATGCTTTCATTGTATGTATGTAAAGGTTGTGCAAATAGCCATGTTTATCTTCAGTAATAGTGCTTTTAACACAAGCAGGAAAACCTGGCACTCTGAGCAGCATCATGACACCCTGGTTTAGCTAGGTGGAAAGTCACGTTTAACTTTGACATGCAGAGTTCTCCAGAGAACATATCAGGGTCCTTCCCTATTCTATAGCTTTGATCAGGGGCAATTTGCATTCTGATATGATTTAACATAGTAACTACGTGATCCTAGGAAAGACTCTCTTTAGTAATCTTTTGAAATCAACTAAATAGACTGTTTAGTTTCTGTATAGAGAAGTCTCTCAAGTAATTTCTTAGTTTATTGGAATTTCTTCTAGATTGTGATGCTTGTAAATGAGAACCCTCTGCTGATGGAAGAAGCAGCCCTGAGTAAGTGCTACAAGGTTCTGGATTTGATCTGTGAGAAATGTATGAAGCAAAGAGACATGAATGAAGTACTGGCTATGAAGATGCATTACATCAGCTGTATCTTCCAGAAATGCATTAATTTCTTAAAAGATGGAGAGAATAAATTGGACACCCTGATCAAAAGGTACTTTATTACCATCTCATGTGTAAAATACACTCAAGTGGATAATACTTTATTATATAAAGCCTCTTTAGATAATATGTCTGCACTTTGGCTTCCATTTGCTAATCTGTAAAAAACTGGGAACATTATTATTTGATTGAGATATTTATTATTCAGTTCTGTCCCGTTAATAGTGATGTCTTTTTTGTTATCACTGATTTATAGGTGAGGACTCTGAGGTTTGGAAAGGGTAAGTAGCATGTATAAGATCATTCAGCTAGAAGGTGACCCAAGTCCAAATGCGAGAATGCGGCAGGTTGCAGGTCCCGCACTAGGGAGTCTCTGTTGCTATTCCATGGGGACCTGTGTTGTTCTTGTTCTTTGACCAGCAGAGATCAAATTCTTTTACAGCTTTACTGAGAAAAAGGATCTAAGTCAGAAGGGTGTGACTCCATGAGAGTTTTCCTTCTTAGTTCAAATGGCAGGCTAATAAGTAACTAGCTAATCTGATAAGAGCTGTTAGCATGTTTTATGGTGGGGGTCACCTTTGCATTTTCCTCTTAGGGGCCCACAGCTGATAAGGCCTAGCCTTATGCACCAGCTGACAACAATGTCACTTGAGTTCTTCCTCTTGATTTGAAGAGACAGTGAAACTCTCAAGTAACAAAACAGAAGAAACTAAACACTGTTGGGTTCAGCTAGGAGGGAACGCTTAGTGATTCAACTGCAATTATGCTTTAAAAAAAATATCTTTCAGCTTGTTAAAAGGCCGACCTTCTGATGGCTTTCCAGTATATCAAGAAAAGATCATTAGAGAAAGTATCAGAAAATTTCCTTACTGTGAAGCTACACTTCTCCAGCAGCTGGTGCGAAGCATCGCTCCTGTTGAAATTGTAAGACTTTTTTTAAGACTCTATCAGTAAGACCTAATCACCACATATTGTGTTGTTAAAGGCAAGTTCTCTCTAGTATTTATTTTCATTATTGCAGAAAATTTTGAGGAACAAAAGTGGTGGGAGATAGTACATATTTATAGTTTGTAGTTTAGTAAGTAGTAAGTCCCTGTGTTGCAATGTAAATGATTATAGCAGAAACTTGTGTTTTAAATACCTCAATGAAACTTAAGTACACATCCACTGTACCACACAGGCAGACACAAACACTTGTCGCTGTATGAATTACCAGCGCAGAGTTTTGTATGTACTAGGAGAAGGTGCTAATGATTGTCAGGGTGATGTGTCCAAGCAGTGGGGATATAGCTGGATGAGTGATCGAAAGGCTTATCATGTTCCTATAATTATCTCACAGTATGCCTAGTTTCCTACAATCCACTTTAATGCCCCCTGATTAGAAATTTTCCATACTTAAAAAAGAAATATTCTTCCTTCCCAGCTATAGGATATGCATTTTGTTGACTTTTTTATCTGTTTTTTAAATTACTTATTACCCTTTTGACATACGTGGAGTAGTATTTGATAAGCTACTCCCTGCCTTTTCTATTTTGAATAGGTAGCTGTTCACCTTATCCATACCCATTTATGCTTTTTTACATTTAAATCCAATCTTTTATCAGACAAGATATTGACCCTGAGGTCAGTCCCATCCACACCTTCCGCCTTCGCTCTGGCCACTTTATTCCCCTTTCCTGTGCCTTCTCTAGGTGTTATATTCTGTGTGGAAAATCAAGGCTTGAAGTGAGGTCTAGGTGCTCTTTTATACATTCAGACTTTACCTTTAATGAATCGTATAATAAAGTAAGACCTGAGTTGACAAGACCATCTCATCAAGTTCATGCCTTCATTTATTTATGAGAGCTCCCCTTATTTTCACATAGAGATTTTTTACTCTTTCTAATACTTTGGTGTTCAAGCTTTTGGAAGATTAAAGTTAGCAACTCGTGAAGGTGATTTATCAATTACAAATGTGTCTTGCCAGTACATATCAAACTCCAACAAAACATGAATTAAATAGATAAGGGTTTATTTTTCACATATACTCAGATGCAAAAAGGTAGGCAGACCAGGTCTGACACAGTGGCTCAAAAATGCATGGGTCACACAGATGCTTTCCCATCTTTCCCCTCCAAATTCCTTGGCCATGCACGTTCTTGTTTGCATACTTATGACCGCAGGGTTGTAAGGCATTTGACCCGTTTCCTCCAGGCTCACATTCCTGTCCAGCAGGAAGAACAAAGGGATCTATGTCTGGAAAACATAAGCTTTCCCAGAAACCCTCTGCCTGTGTCACGTGACCACTCTTAGCTGCACAGGAGTCTTTTTGCTTTGTCTAAACACTCCTGTTTGAACAGAATGATGCTCTATTAGTGAGGAAGCTGAGGGAGTCAGCATCAGAGCAACTAGCAGTACCTGTGCTGAGGGATTTCCGGCACTGACGAGTGGTAGCTGATGTTCTAGTTACATGGGAGAAAATGGAAAATCTCAAAATAGCCAAGAGGACTTAAAAAAAAAAATCAAAGCAGGTCAATATAAGGGTCAACAAATCTTATTTTAGCCCCGTATGATAGAATAATGTAATTATAGTTTATAGAGTATAATGATTAATGTTTATCCTAGTGGTCTGAGTCAAGAAAAGGTTTATAATAAAGATAACACTTAATGCATTTGAGAAAGATTTCTCTTTTAAGCACATTTGTTCTTTAAGAGCTAATATAATGTGCCCTGGAGCACTTTACCTATCTCAATGCAGGTGGTTATGAGTGTCCCAGATTGCCACCATTTACTGCCTGATGGGTTTTAATATATACTGCAAGTTCATAAGCCTCTGAAGTGATGCCGCTCTCTTCCCATACCAAGGTAGTTATCAGGCTGGCTGCCATGAGGGTCGCCTGTGTCTCTTTCTGAGAATGCTAATGGCTTGGCTGGGCCTTCTGTTCAGGTTCTGATTCTGTCTGCCTCATGTGGAACTCTGGATTCTGCCTGTTCCAGAGCTCAGCAGAAAATGTGAGGCATGGCTAAGTTTAAAAACTTATAAGCATTATAGCAGATGATACTGTCAGCATTATAGCAGGTGATACTGTTAAAGAAGTTTGACTTTATCTATAGATAGTGTATATTGTAACTTCAGCAAGGCTAGCTAATGTCTCTTGATTTTATAGCCCACGTTGTTTATTTTTAGGTTGAATATCTTTTTTTTTTCTTTTTTTTTAATTGTAAATACATGTATTTTATTATTCTTCATTACATTATTTCTCCCCCCCAGCCCCCCCAGTGGTAAGACAGAATTTATTTACAGAAAAGAATACAGAAAACACTAAAGCTCCTGGTAGAGGGAGAGAATTCAAGTGGGGAGAGAGAAGCTCTCTCCGTTTCTCTCCCGGTCTTTCCCTATCTCCTTTAGGCCTTTAGTCTCAGGGTATATATAGGTGTATGGGTTCCTTGGCCAGGAAATGAATGAATACGGTCCCTTCCGCCAGGGGCAAGGTGAATGAATGTATCAATGAATGGATACAGTCCATTCATGGAATTGAGGCCTAGGAAATTCACAAGAAATTGACCTAGGCATAGGAAATGGGGGTTCCACATTTAGTCCTAAGTGTAAAGT
>CAUYON010136950.1:0-14552 GCA_963573935.1 Arctocebus calabarensis | reverse complement strand
TTAGTTAACAAAAATATTTAACAAGTTTCACTTAGCAAAATACACCTAAAAGGAAATCACAGTACAAAAAAAGTTTTAAGTCAAGGCCTCACCAATTCTACAGTATCAGTATTGTGTCTCAATTCTCAAAACTAACTCTTAAAAAGCTTAAACGTAACCTAAAAGTTTTTTTTTTTTTTTGAGACAGAGCCTTAAGCTGTCACCCTGGGTAGAGTGCTGTGGCATCACAGCTCACAGCAACCTCCAATTCCTGGGCTTAAGTGAGTCTCCTGCCTCTGCCTCCCAAGTAGCTGGGACTACAGGCGCCCACCACAATGCCCGGCTATTTTTTGGTTGCAGCCCTATTGTTTGGCAGGCCCGGGTTGGATTCGAACCCACCAGCTCAGGTGTATGTGGCTGGCACGTTAGCCGCTTGAGCCACAGGTGCCAAGCCACCCTAAAAGATTTTAAATGAAAATAAACTAGAATGAACGTGAGAAATATTTCTTTTTGAATCAGGGAGCCTAGCACCTTTGAGTTTTTCAAAAAAGCATGTCTCCCCAGTGTGTTCACTGCGATATGGTGGCAAAAGGTCCATATTTAACATATTTAAACTACTTAAACTCAGATAACATCACTCTAAAGTATACTACCAAAATGTTAATTGGGAAAAGCTGAAAATAGTTTTAGTTTACTCAATATCACGTGCTAGAAGAAAAGTTTGCATGAGAAAACACTGAAGAGGTAATTTTTTAATCCAGATTTCACAAACTCATGGTGCAAAATGGGTCCCCATAGCTTCTTCTAGAGTTATAATTGCTCTTCATTGCTTGTTGGCTGCCTGTGAAAATTTGATTGAAAAAACGTAAATGTTCCTATAAAATTAGTCGTACCCACCCTTGCTGTTCTGCCCGCTGTAGCCAGCCCCGAAACAGCTGCTCACTGACTGGCTCTCCAGCCCACTGTAAGTGGCCTGGGCTGCTGACACCCCCATGCCTTGCATCACCTGTCTGCTGTATGCCCCATTGCTGGCCACTGTTGTTGAATTCAAGAAGAGCTCTATGTATCTGTGCTACACGTTAGCACTGTCTTTCGATATTGCTGCCACAGCCTCTTAGTGAGTGGCAGTCTCTACATCTGCTTCGCCGGTGACTCTTCCATCTGAGCCAATCTCGATATGCACTCTCACAGGGTTGAGTGGAGAGAAGAAGTTGTAAATGTTGGCTTGGCGCCTGTGGCTCAATGGGCTAGGGCACCAGCCACGTACACCTGAGCTGGCGGGTTCGAGTCCAGCCCGGGCCCGCCAAACAACAAATGGTGCAACCAAAAAATGGCTGGGCGTTGTGGTGGGCGCCTGCAGTCCTAGCTAGTTGGGAGGCAGAGGCAGGAGACTCACTTGAGCCCAGGAATTGGAGGTTGCCGTGAGCTGCAATGCCACAGCACTCTATCCAGGGTGACAGCTTGAGGCTGTGTCTCAAAAAAAAAAAAAAAGTTGTAAATGTCATTCTCGGTTGCCTTGTATGGCAGCCCCCTCATGTGAACGCAGTGTCCAGTGGTGCTCTGCACTGCGAACTCACCATCTCCATATCTGTGGTCATACATCCCAGAGAGACAGTAGCTGAGGTCTCTCCCAAATATGTCGGTGGTGAAGCCGTGGCCATCGCTGAGGCCGCTGTACTCTTCATAGCCACTGTAGCCTGCACTGTAGGCACCAGGCCATATCCTATCCAGGCCAGCTTGCTTCACAATGCCGATGTATCTCCCAAATGTGCCAGGGCGGTCATAGGGCCCTGGCCGCTGCACAGACATGAACTTTATTTATTTATTTATTTTTTGGAGACAGAGCCTCAAGCCCTGGATAGAGTGCTGTGTCATTACAGCTCACAGCAACCTCCAGTTCCTGGGCTTAAGCGAGTCTCTTGCCTCTGCCTCCCAAGCAGCTGGGACTACAGGTGCCCACCACAGTGTGCCCGGCCATTTTTTGGTTGCAACCGTCATTGTTGTTTGGCGGGCCCTGGCTAGATTCAAACCTGTCAGCTGGCACCTTAGTCCATTGAGACACGGGCACCAAGCCCAGACATGAACTTTAGAGGGGGATCTGAGTATGATCTAACTTCCTCCTGACTGCTCTTGAACACTTCTATATATCTGTGCCCTAAATTCTCCTTGGGCTTCCCCAGAGCCTTCTCAGCTGACTCCTGGGAGACAAACTGCACAAAAGCTTCCCCCGTTATCTTGCCCTTGGGGTCCACAGGTAATGTGATCCCGTTTGGCACAATTTCCAACCCTTAGAAGAACTGGACAATTTCTTCCTTTGTGCTTCCAAATGGGAGTCCTCGAAGACGGGCGAAGCCAGCATTGGCACTGTCAGCACTGTTGAGACTGCTGTGCTTCAACACCTAATCCATCTCGGTTCTGTGGGACTTGAACACCTCGAGGTACCGGTGTCCCATACTTTCCCTGTCTTTTTTCAGGGCCATTTTTACATCATCTTCTGATTCAAGTTCAACAAAAGCCTCACCACTCTGCCTGCCCTCTCTAGTGTAGATGAAGTGGACATATGCGGTCCCATCACGAATTGTGCAGTCGGAAAGGAAGTTCTGCACGTCCTCATTAGCGCAGGACCAGGGTAGGCCACGGAGCTTGACCACAAAACCTTCACCTTCCTCGGGGCCCAGCATCATGGCCACTTGGTAGGACAGATGTCAGACAAACTTGGGCACCGATTTTTTTTTTTTTTTTTTTTTTGGTGGCTTAAAGAACTTTGGATGCCTTCAGTAGGAGACACTTCCCGTAGGTAACAAATTGTCCGCGGAGTAAAGCCGGATAGATTTCTATTAAGTAGCAAGGCTTATAGCTCAAGGCCTTCAAATTCCTCCTGAGGCTTAACAATGCAGAAAGATCCGAGGAAAGTCCAGGTGCATGTTTTTGTTCTTAACCTTCTTCAGAGGACGCGGCGCAGTCCTGCTTTCCACGACGGAGCCAGAAGGATGTAAGCTACTCTGGTGATTGCTCTTCAGAGTTAAGCTGTCTACTAGATTGTATAAGACTACTATAAAATGTCAGGGAAGCCCACAAAGATTTAGAGAAAAACTGTTGTAAGGTACCATGACTTTTATTTTATTTTATTTTTTGAGATAGAGCCTCAAGCTGTCACCCTGGTTATAGTGCCGTGGCATCACAGCTCACAGCAACCTCCAATTCCTGGGCTCAAGCGAGTCTCCTGTCTCTGTCTCCCAAGTAACTGGGACCACAGGCGCCCGCCGCAACACCCAGCCATTTTTTTTTTTTTTTTTTTTTTTTTTGGTTGAGGCCATCATTGTTGTTTGGCGGGCCTGGGCTGGATTCGAACCCCCCAGCTCAGGTGTATGTGGCTGGCGCCTTAGCCCACTGAGCCACAGGCGCTGAGCTGGGGTCTCACTCTTACTCGGGTTGGTCTCAATCTCCTGAGCTCAAGCAGTCCTGCCTCAGCCTCCAAGAATGCTAGGATTATAAGTGTGAGCCATCATGCCCAGCCAACTTTTTTCTTTTTAAGGTATTAAACTGGTAGCGCACTAATCAGTATACTAGAATAATCTCTGAGGGGTTTTTACTGAAGGGGCAGCCTAAGTTACTGATCACTTAAGTTATAATCACATAACATGAAACAATAGATAATGCTGTAGTAGTAAAGGTGAGCAATAGATTATATGATATATACCATCCATGCAATTTTCATTTTAGATGAAGTAGAAAACACTTTATGCAGGAGTCTTTAACTTATTTTTTATTTGAAATTAATATGAGGGTACAAATTTTTAGGTTACGTTGTTCTCACTTCTAGGGTAAAGTTCCAGTGGCAAAAGAGCCCCTCCCCAGGGGGCATGTTATATACCCTCAAAATGTGCACATTAGGTGAGATCCCACCGATGCCCTCCCTTCTTCTGCCAGTTCTCTCTCCTACCCCTCTGCATTCCCTGAGCTGCATCTTAATGGGGAATCAAGATTTGAATAGGTTGCAGGGTAGCATTTCAGAGGTCAGGCTTTGGAGTCAGTGGGCCTATGTTTCATTTCTCTATCACAAATTACCTGCGTGAGTTTGGGCAACTCAACTTTGCTAAATAACAGTTTACTCTTCTATAATGAATATGTGTTTTTATTATTGTTAACAATAGTAACAGCCCTCAAAACCTATTTTGAAGGAATGAATTTATTACTACAGTAACAACATTATGGATTATAAATTGGTAGAGTATTGTAGTGAACAGCTCAGAATCCTGCTCTCAAAAATTATCACATAGCAAGTGCTGTGCACAGATTTAAATTAATGTGGTGTGGTGAAGCATAACTGAGTTGATAACTTCAGATTGGGTGGTTAAGAGAAGGTGTCTCTGGGCTTGGCGCCTGTGGTTCAACGGGCTAAGGTGCCAGCCACATACACCTGAGCTGGCAGGTTCGAATCCAGCCTGGGTCTGCCAAACAACAATGACGGCTGCAACCAAAAAATGGCCGGGCGTTGTGATGGGCGCCTGTAGTCCCAGCTACTTGGGAGGCGGAGGCAAGAGATTCGCTTGAGCCTAGGAATTGGAGGTTGCTTTGAGCTGTGATGCCACAGCACTCTATCCAGGGTGATAGCTTCAGGCTCTGTCTCAAAAAAAAAGAGAAGGCATCTCAGAACAAGCAACTATTAAACCAAAACCTGAAAAGAAGAGCCATCCATATTGAGATCAGTGGGAAGACCTAGATTTTTATATTTTCAAGGGAAATTAGGAAGCCCAGTGTGGCTGCATGATGGCAGGACAGTGTTCTGAGATGAAATCAGAGACACAGGCAAGAGTCACATGGTGTAGGCCTTTGTAAGTCAGGTTAAGGAGTTTGAATTTTAACTTCAGTGGGAAAAGCCATTGAAGGCTTTAGGCAGGAAAGTAACACGGTCAGGTGTTTATTTCAAATATACCTTGGAGCAGTACCCGTAGCTCAGTGGGTAGAGTGTTGGCCACATCCACCAAGGCTGGTGGGTTCGAATCTGGCCCACACCAGCTAAAACGATGACAACTGCAACAAAAAAATAGCGAGTCATTGTGGTGGGCACCTGTAGTCCCAGCTACTTGCCAGGCTGAGGTAAGAGAATTGCATAAGCCCAAGAGTTTGAGGTTGCTGTGAGGGGGCAACAGCTTGAGACCCTTTCTCAAAAAAAAAAAAAAGAAATACCTTGGGCTACTGTGTAGAGAGTATATTGTGGGTGGTGAGGGGCGGGGCAGGGAAAGCAGAGAGAGCAGTTAGAGCAGCTAGGAAGCTACTGCAGTAGTCCAGGTGGGATATAATAGTGGCTTAGACTAGGACACTAGTCGTTGATGGAGAGAGGTGGATGCATTTGGGATAGGTTTTAAAAGTACAGTTGGGGGGCGGCGCCTGCGGCTCAGTGAGTAGAGCACCGGCCCCCTATACCGAGAGTGGCAGGTTCAAACCCAGCCCCAGCCAAACTGCAACAAAAAATAGCCGGGTGTGGGGCGGGTGCCTGTAGTCCCAGCTACTCGGGATGCTGAGGCAAAAGAATCGCCTAAGCCCAGGAGTTGGAGGTTGCTGTGAGCTGTGACTCCATGGCACTGTACTGAGGGGGACAGAAGGGGAAAAAGTGAGACTCTGTTTCTAAAAAAAAAAAAAAAAAAAAAACAGTTGGGTCTGGGCGCCTTTGGCTCAAGCAGCTAAGGCGCCAGCCACATACCCCTGAGCTGGCGTGTTTGAATCCAGCCCAGCCCCGCCAAACAACAATGACAGCTGCAACCAAAAAAATAGCCAGGCATTGTGGCGGGCGCTTATAGTCCTAGCTACTTGGGAGGCGGAGGCAGGAGAATCGCTTGAACCCAGGAATTGGAGGTTGATGTGAGCTGTGATGCCATAGCACTCTACCCGGGGCCACAGCTTGAGGCTCTGTCTCAAAAAAAAAAAAAAAAAAAAAAAACAACTGTGTTAGACTTCTGCAAGCAATAGAAATGGGCTGTGGCTGATTTTAGCAGAAAAATTGCTTATTGAAACAATATTTGGTAGTTCACCAAATCTTCAAGAAAGTTAAGTTTACCAACCTTTGGAAAATAGGCTGTTGCATAGGGAGGCCAGGAACTCAGAATCATGCTGCAGAAGCCGTCTGCCCAGGACACTGCTCTTGCTATCTTAGAACACAGGACCCAGCAGTTTGCATCCCTAACATCCCTGCTGCTGGCACCTACAGATTTAATCCTTGCTTTTTTGTGTAATTAGCTAAGTCTTCAGAGTCTTCAGTGGGTACATCTGATCAATTAAGCCAGGGCTTGGGGTTAGCAGCTAGGAGTGCTGGTGAGGCAATTAGCTGTCTTTTTAGATCTCTCAAATGAGAAGTGTTCTCTCACATGGTATGAAAAGGAGATTCCAATATTGGGCAAGAAGAAAACCACACATATGAAGAACAGGTATGCTTAAAGACATCCGTGTGGAAATATCAAATAGGCAGCTGGATACATGAGTCTGGAGTTCTAGGGACAGGTCAAGGCAAGAATATAGCTTTGAGGGGCAGCTCCTGTGGCTCAAAGAGTAGGGTGCCAGCCCCATGTACTGGAGGTTGTGGGTTCAAACCCGGCCCTGGCCAAACTGCAAAAACAAACAAACAAAAAAAGAATATAGCTTTGAAAGTATCTGGCATATAGATAGTGTTTAATAACATGGATGAAGGCACTTAGAGAAAAGAAGGGAGTCATGGTCATAGTCGGCAGGGCAGGCAGGAGGAGGAGGAGATACCATTGAGGTAAGAAGAAAAATAGCAGAAAGTGGCGTCTTAAGAGCCAACAGAAGAAAGTGCTTCAAAGAGAAAATGGTCACCTGTGTTAAATGCTGCTAAGAGGCTGCTTAAGATGAGACATCATAAACAAAAGATGAAGATGTAGGTGGCCGTGTCTTACATTTTTGTAGAAGGCACAAATTTGATTTTTCAGAGTTCTCAAATATATTTCTTCATTCCTCAAGTGGTATCATTAATCTGTTTAGTAAATAAACATTACTGAATATACGGTCATGGATTGCTTAACAATAAGGATCCATTCTGCAAAATGCATGGTTAGGCAATTTCCTTGTCATGCAAACACCATACAGTGTTACTTACAATAGCTTGTTGCTTCTAGGCTGTCACCCTTGACAGCATGTTACTGTACTGAACACTGTAGGCAACTTTTAACACATGGTTAAGTATTAAAGACAACAAAGACAGCATGTTGCACTGCAGTGTTACAGTGGCTATAACTTCACTAAGTGATGGGAACTTTTTAGATCTGTTATAATCTTACAAGACCATTATCATATATGTGGTCCATCATTACCATATCAGTTACATAGTGCATGACTATATACTACATGCCAGGCACAGTGATACAAAAAGCTTGCAGTCTGTGGCTCAACAGGCTAAGGCACCAGCCACATACACCTAAGCTGACGGGTTCGAATCCAGCCCAGGCCCGCCAAACAATGATGGTGCAACCAAAACCTGGCTGGGCATTGTGGTGGGCACCTGTAGTCCCAGCTACTTGGAAGGCTGAGGCAGGAGACTCGCTTGAACCCAGGAATTGGAGGTTACTATGAGCTGTGATGCCACAGCACTCTATCCAGGGTGACAGCTTGAGGCTCTGTCTCAAAAAAAACAATAATAATAATAATAAGCTTGCAGTCTAGTATAGGGACGCTTGAACTTTAGTAAGCGTAAGAATTCCCTGGAGAGGATGGCACCTGTGGCTCAGTGAGTAGGGTGCCAGCCCCATATACCACAGGTGGCAAGTTCAAACCTGGCCCTGGCCAAACTGTAAGACTCTATCTCTTAAAAAAAAAAAAAAAGAATTCCTTGGAGAATTTGTTAAAAGATAAAATCTTGGGCTTCATTCCCATAGATTCTGACTTGCTAGATGGATTTCATTATCTCCTTCTGACAAGCACCCATAGGTAATTTTGGTGTAGCTGTTCCTTGGGCCACACTTTGAGATACTTAGACCAGTGGGAGATATTGAGACATTAATTTTATTTATCTGCACACAGTCTATGTACTTTCCTTTTCTTTTTTTTTTTGAGACAGAGTCTCCTTTTGTTGCCCTCAGTAGAGTGCTGTGGTGTCACAGCTCACAGCAACCTCCAGCTCCTGGGCTTAGGTGATTCTCTTGCCTCAGCCTCTCAAGCAGCTGGGACCACAGGCACCTGCCACAACGCACAGCTATTTTTTTGTTGTAGTTCGGCTGGGGCCGGGTTTGAACCCACCACCCTTGGTATATGGGCTGGTGCCCTACCCACTGAGCCACAGGTGCTGCTTAGTCTACCTACTTTCATAAATAACTTCAGATAGCTTCTAAGAATTTTTTTTTTTTGAGACAGAGCCTCAAGCTATCACCCTGGATAGAGTGCTGTGGCATCACAGCTCACAGCAACCTCCAATTCCTGGGTTCAAGCGAGTCTCTTGCCTCTGCCTCCCAAGTAGCTGGGACTACAGGCGCCTGCCACAACGCCTGGCCATTTTTTGGTTGCAACTGTCGTTGGGCGGGCCCGGGCTGGATTTAAACCCACCAGCTCAGGTGTACATGGCTGGCGCCTTAGCCCGTTGAGCCACAGGCGCCGAGCCTCTAAGAATTATTTTTAAATTAATTTAAAAATTATGTAGAGAATGGTAATAGTATTCTAGAGACTAAGGTCCTCTATTATTGTCACAATTAGGTCTCAGTTTTGGCTCTTAACTTTCTGGCAATCAAACCAAAAAGTGACATATTAATACAATAAATGAATAGTAGCTTCTGCTTATCAAAGCTTTACTATTAAACATACATACAACCAAGTACTTTATGTTAGAAATATGAGAGAGGGCTGGGCTTGGTGGCTGATGCCTGTAATCCTAGTATCTTGGGAGGCCAAGATGGATAGATTACTTGAGCTCAGGAGTTCAAGACCAGCCTGAGCCAAAGCAAGACCCAGTCTCTGAAAATAGTTGACATTGTAGCAGGTGCCGATAGTCCCAGCTACTTGGAAGGCTGAGGCAAGAGAATCACTTGAGTCCAAGAGTTTGAGGTTGCTGTGAGCTATGATGCTATAGCACTCTACTGAAGGTGACAAAGTAAGACTTTGTCTCAAAAAAAAAAAAAGCATATGAGATATAAAATCAGTGTTTTCTGTGACATACCTCAAATTCTCAAGAGAAATATTTTGTTTTATTATTTTTTACAAGAAAGTATAAATATAATAGTAGTAGTTTATGTGGATCAGGCAGTATAGTAATTGTTTTACTTAGAATATCTCATGTAATCCTTAATCCAACTCAATGAAATAGATTTTAGCCTCACTTCATGAACAGGGAGCTAAAGTCTGAAGAAATTAAGAAAGTCTTTAAAATTTACACAACTAATACATGGGCCAGGAGTGGTAACTCACGCCTAAACACTCTGGGAGGCCAAGGTAGGATTGCTTGAGCTCAGGAGTTTGAGGTGTCTGTAAACTGGGATGATACCATAGCACTGTAGTCTGGGGCAACAGAGTGAGACTCTGTCTTCAAAATAAAAGACAACAATGACATCAACTGATACATGGCAGAGGCAAGATTTGAATCCAGAGTCTATGCTCTTAATCACCATATTCAGTTCATTGTACATTGCAAAATTTTTGGAAATTGAAGAAATATATTGGGAAGAAAATAAAAATTAACAATAGTTCAGCTGCTGTTAGCCACTATTAAAAATTTAGGTATGTCTTCTTCCTATCTTTATAAAAATAGCTTTAATTTTTTTCTAATTAGGTAAATGAGTATGCTTATTTTAAAAGCTTTGCAACAGGGAGAAAAGTAAAAAAGGGGGAAACAAAAATCTATAATTCTAGATCCCAGTGATAATCGCATCAGTATTTTGATTTATTTCTTAATAGGCTTATGTTTATGCTTTTGTATTTACATATACATTTTTTGTTTGACAGTGGAACCTTACAGACATGAATTTTTATATCCTTTGCAATAAATATTAGTGAGCTTTTTATTGTTAAATTCTTTGTTTTTTTTCTTTCTATTGTTAAATTCTTTGAGAGTATAATTTTTTTCAAGCTGCTTACAATTTCATTTCATAGATTTATCATAATTTGATCAGTTCACAACTGTTGAGTATTTAGACTTATTTATTTACTGCTGCAAAGCTGTGATGAGCATAAATGTCAGCAAGAATATAGGGAAGCAGACATCCCCACTGCCAGTGTGATTTATATTTGCACAATTTTTCTTCAGTTAATAAATAATAAGAAAATGTTAATGTTCATTCCAGTAATTCAACTTCTAGGAGTCTCTAAAGGACCCCAAACTTTTAAACTATATTCCATGCTTTGAACTGTCTTTTCCGTAGGATCTAAACGCTCTTCCCACAGCAATGCTTATTTTTATGGCTTCTTCAAGAACAAGAGAATAGTTTTGTTTGACACTCTATTAGAAGAATACTCTGTACTAAACAAAGACATCCAGGAAGATTCTGGCATGGGACTCCGCAATGGTGAAGAAGGGGATAATGAAGAAATAAAAGCTAAAGTTAAAGTGAGTTATTTTTCTAAGAGACTCTGCCTTAGAGTTTATACACAGTTCCTGTGATAACTCAAAATACATGTAACATCAATTTCTGTGCAGCAAGCGTTGAATTCAGGGAAACTATTGACTGACAACATCATGGCCCCTTTACAGTTCTGATATTTAGTAGATATTATCACCATTTTTTTTTTTTTTTTGAGACAGAGCCTCAAGCTGTCACCCTGGATAGAGTGCTGTAGCATTCCAGCTCACAGCAACCTCCAATTCCTGGGCTCAAGCGAGTCTCTTGCCTCCGCCTCCCAAGTATCTGGGACCACAGGCGCCCGCCACAACACCCGGCCATTCTTTGGTTGCAGCCGTCATTGTTGTCTGGCGGGCCCGGGCTGGATTCGAACCTGCCAGCTCAGGTGTACGTGGCTGGCGCCCTAGCCCGTTGAGCCACAGGCGCCGAGCCATATTATCACCATTATTACTTCCTAACTACCTTGCAAGCTTTTATAGAAGATAGATTTAAAAAATTGGAAGCTCTTGGGAAAATTTGATTATTAGCTATCTTTAAAACAGAGAATTTATATATATATATATATGCATGTATATATATGACTTCCCATAGGCAAGATAAAGAGAAAATTAATTTACCTTTTCGCTTAAGATAGTAATTATAGGCTTTGGCCACAGGGAGACTTGGATTTGAGTCCTGATTCTGTCAGTTAGTAGCTGTGTGTCCTGGGATACATTATGTAATTTACTTAGGTTTTTTTTTTTTCTTTTGAGACAGAGTCTCACTTTGTCACCCTCAGTAGAGTGCTGTGGCCTCATAGCTCACAGCAACCTCAAACTCTTGGATTAAGTGATTCTCTTGCCTCAGCCTCCCTGGCAGTTGGGACTACGGGCGGCCGCCACAATACCCGGCTATTTTTTTGTTTTGTTTTAGCAGGCCCAGGCCAGGTTCAAACCCACCAGCCCCAGTGCATGTGGCCTGTGCCCTAACCACTGAGCTACAGGCACCTGGCCTGTTTTGGGGTTTGTTTTTTTTATTTTTGAGACAGAGTCTCGCTGTGTCACCTGGAGTAGAATGCCATGGCATCACAGCCCACAGCAACTGCAAACTCTTGGGCTCAAATGTTCTTCTTGCTTCACCCTCCCAAGTATCTGGGACCATGGGCACCCACCTTAACACCTGGCTATTTTTTAGAGACGGAGTCTCACTCTTGCTCAAGCTGGTCTCAAATTTCTGAGCTTAAGCAGTCCTCCTGCCTTGGCCTCCCATAGTTCTAGGATTATAGGTGTGAGCCACCGTACCAGGCCTTTCTTAGTTTTTTTGTTTAATACATTTGTGAAATCTGTGCTGACATGCTGACACAACTTTTTTTGTTTATTTTTTAGACAGAGTCTTACTTTGTCTCTCATGCTAGAGTGTCATCGTGTCATCATAGCTCACAGCAATCTTGAGTTCAAGCAATCCTGCCTCAGTTTCCTGAGTAGCTGAGACTACAGGCATGCATACCATACCCCACTAATTTTTTATTTTTTTGTAGAGATATGGTCTTGTTCTTGCTTAGGCTGGTCTCAAACTCCTGATCTCAAGCAGTCCTCCCACCTTGGCTTCCCAAAGTTCTAGGATTATAGGCAGGAGCCATCACGCCCAGTCAAAGATACTTTGCTTGACAGTAGTAATACACAAAAGGCAAACCTTCCTCTTAAGCATATACTCTAAAAGGGAGAAAGTCACACTGTCTGCAATGTGATCAATATGATAGTTGCTACACTGAATCTATAGATACTAGGATACTAGGTATAGAGGGAGCACAAGAGGAGACATTTCTTCTTTTTTTTTTTTTTTTTGGCTGGGGTCGCGTTTGAACCCGCCACCTCTGATATATGGGGCCAGTGCCCTACTCCTTTGAGCCACAGGTGCCACTCAAGGAGACATTCCTTAAATTTGACCTGAGAGTGAGGAAACTGCTTCTGAATCCCTTTCCTAGATGAAGTCAGCTGATGCTGATTAAAAAAACATCTATGGGTGGCACCCATAGGTCAGTGGGTAGGGCGCTGGCCACATACACTGAAGCTGGCATGTTTGAACCCAGCCTGGACCAGCTAAAACAATAATGACAAAGGCAACAACAACAAAAAATTGCCAGGCGTTGGTGGTGGGCACCTGTAGTCCCAGCTACTTGGGACGCTGACGCATGAGAATCTCTTGAGCCCAAGAATTTGAGGTTGCTGTGAGCTGTGATGCCACAGCACTCTACCCAGGACAACAGTTTGAGGCTCTATCTCAAAAAACAAAAAACAAAAACTAAGGTATTAAGACTTAATGGGGAAAGGGGACCATGGTAAGAAACAATGCAAATTTCATCAGAAATAGTAGTCACCAGTATTTTTACGTGTGATGGAATGTGCCATTGGCTTTGGTGTCACACAGAGATGACTTACTTACTTAATTAATTAATTTATTTTTAATTAATTTATTTATTTGGAAGGTGAATGAATGTATCAATGAACAAACACAGTCCCCTCCAGGGCAAAGTGAATGAATGCATCAATGAATGGACACAGTCTATTAATGGAATTGAGGCCCAGGAAATTCACATGAAACTGACTTAGGCATAGGAAATGGGGGTTCCACATTTAGTCCCAAGTGCAAAGTGAAGGAGACACCAAGGCACAGGTGACTCCTCAGCAGTTGTCTGGCCTTTTTTGGCTATTGGAGCCTCTGGTGGGGGTTGGAGGTCCCCCTCCTTGCCAGTCATCGAGCCCGCTGGTTCTTCAGCTGGCTGCCGTAGCACCGACACTGCCAAGGAGGCCAGCTCCGCTGAGGTGGCCAGGGCGCCAAATGTCCTGCATCAATTCTCCCTCTCCGAGTAGAAACCCCAACTGCTGTTAGGGAAAAGGGGCGAAGACTCGATCTAACTGCTTCCTGCTGAATCGGGCGATGATAGAAGGGGGCAGTTAGGGTTTCTCCGGAGGGAGAGTGATACAGGGGTTCATGGCCTGGAACCATCTTTATTGCATGTGGCTTGATGACATTTCTGGAAAACACAAATCTGATTAGTTTAATCAGTAATAGGCAAAGGTAGAGCAGCATCAGGTCAGAAGCACTTATTCAGTGATGCTAAAAGAAAACCATATTAGGAATTTTTTTTGCTGTTTCCTGAATAATAACTTCAAACTTTCTCTTGGCTCACAAGTGTAGGTGGTCTGTGGTTGACTGTCTTCACTGTCTGGCTCCATTGAAGATGGAGGGTCCCAGGATTTTACTCATGAATGATGTATGCAGGAATCGACTCCTATAACTTCAACAGCTGTAGAAAAAGACAAGATAACAGGAAAGGGGACTTCCTAAGTTGGGGTTAGGGAAGGTGAATTAGAGGGAAGAGTTTGGATCATGACTAGATCTCCAGGAGGGAAAAGTTCCTGTTCTAGTTAGTATGTCCCTCCCCAAAAGGGGAGCAGCGCTTTCAGGCATGATTAGGGAGGCATGAGGGAACAGCAAGTCATCCCAATTGCAGTTTCAAGGCTGAGAGAAAAATTTGGTAACCGGCTTTCCAGACACCCCCTGTAGAGTTATGGATTTGGTTGATAAAGACCAAGGCTAGAGAGAAGTACAGAAAAGGTTGCTCCAGTGTCCAAAAGAAATTTTTTCTCCTGGCACTCCACTATAAGGCAAACCTGGTGCTCTTGAGGGGTGATGACACAAGCTGTAGCCATAAGAATTTGCCCCAGGCACCCTCAGTCCAATTTGGGCTCCTTTGGGGTCATTGTCTGGGGACGATCTAGCCTGTTCTTAAAGCTTTCCCTTTTGCTTTATAATTCCTTGAAGGAATTTTTCATTTCTAGAAGTTCTTTTTTTTTTTTTTTTTTATTGAATAATAGATGTGTACATTAATTCAACCATTGGGTACAGTGTGGGGGCTTCACATGCAATCTGAGATATTTTATCAACCTGATTGACATACCGTTCATGATATTTTCTCGTTTACTATATGAAAACATTTTTGATCCTTGTTTATGTTTTCTCCTGACCCTTCGAATATGT
>CAUYON010136948.1:0-36023 GCA_963573935.1 Arctocebus calabarensis | reverse complement strand
GGCCGGGCATTGTGGCGGGCACCTATAGTCCCAGCTACTTGGGAGGCAGAGGCAAGAGACTTGCTTGAGCCCAGGAATTAGAGGTTGCTGTGAGCTGTGATGCCATAGCACTCTATCCAGGGTGACAGCTTGAGGCTCTGTCTCAAAAAACAAAACAAAACAAACAAAAAAAACATAGTGACAGGTTGGGCTCAGCGCCTGTGGCTCAGCGGGTTAGTCGCCAGCCACGTACACCTGAGCTGGCGGGTTCGAATCCAGCCTGGGCCCGCCAAACAAAACAACAATGACGTTGTGGCGGGCACCTGTAGTCCCACCTACTTGGGAGACAGAGGCAAGAGACTCACTTGAGCCCACGAATTAGAGGTTGCTGTGAGCTATGAATGCCACTGCACTCTATCCAGGGTGACAGCTTGAGGCTCTGTCTCAAAAAAATAAATAAATAAAAAAAATAAAGTGACAGGTTGTATTTGCTTGAGCCCTAAGATTTTACGCAGAGACGTGGACTTCTAGATAAAGCACAATATTGACCACTTTGGCACCTTATGTTTGATCATCCCACAGACAAGATAGTGTACAAGGAGGGCAGGACACATTTATGTGCAAACTAATGTTTCTAAGATACATTCCCAAGGTGTGGAGCTAAGTGGATTCCATGAACCTCAGGACACTCACGTAGGCTTTTCACTGGAATGTGGACAGCAGAGCCACGTTAGTGGGTTGGTTATTAAGACGACTCTCCATTGCCAGGCTGAGATATTTATTTGAAAAACTGAAAACACAGATGCAATATATTATACAAAGAAAAGTCTTAATACCATAATATAAGTATTGTTGGAAGGAATCCAAAGCCAGTGGCTACCTGCCCTGGGAAGGTAGGCACTCAGTGAAAAATGAAATTCACTTATAGGAACTATCCTAATGAAAAATTAGGAGACAGGTTAAAAAACAAAGACAAAATAAACCCAACACTATCCCTGCAAATCTCAATGTGAAAGATTTTGTTCTAAGTTTGAGATAATTGCATTATCACCAAGATTTTAACTGAACCCCCTCGGTTTGTCCCTATGAGTGGTAATCAGCTTAATTTAGGGCTTTCAAACCTGAGGTAGTTGAGGGTCACCTGAAAGACATGTCTGGAAAACCTGTCAGAATTGGGCCCAACAGCATTTAACCAATTATTTTCACTTTGCTTTGGCTCCTAGGTATGGTGCCACTACTGTGTTGCTGATCCTGTATTTGGTCTGGACCTGGGAGAAGGAATTGAGCAGCAAATAGCTAGCCTGGTTTGCTGCATTGATGGCTGGCAGGCCCATGGGGGTGGTTTTCTATGCTACAGGCAGTGCAGTCTGGAGAACCAAGGATGGCAGAAAGAGGGCAAAACAGTCTGCTCAGAAGGCCAAAGTTGGGACTGAAGGCTTTCATTGGCAGGAAGGATTTCCAGAGGTTTGGAAAGGTGGTAGAAGATAGCAAGACATTTACTTGTTATTAAAGACCAGGGTGAAGTGGAGTCGGTAGACCCCTCTAAAGCGCCAATAAAGAAGTGAGAAGTTCCCTGGTGCTAGCTGAGAACCAGCTTTTTCTTAGGGGTGAGAGGCCAAAGAAAACTAACTTACCCAAAGTGACATGTGCTTGTGACCCCATGTTACTTGGTATAAACCTTGATGTCTGACCTGGTACCTGAAAACAACCCCAAGAAATAATGCTTTGGACAATGTATGGTTCTTCCAGCCACTGGGTTAAGGACTCATACTCAGGTAGGCTCCTAGGATACTGCTGTAGGCAGAAGAATTGGCAAACAATCTAAATTATAGTCTAATTTAAACTTGTTCAGATAGGAAATCTCCCTCACAAAAGAATGTCTTTTTTCCCCCCTTATTATACAAATATTCTTATTCTAGAGGTATTAGAGCACTCTAACAGATGCAACTGAATTTCAACCTCATAGTAACCCTAGGCCATTTGTTGCCATCATGTCTTGTCATGACCCATTTATACTCAAGACATCGGTCATTAATGATGCTCAGTGACTCGTTTAAAAAGCTATGAGGTTCATTTTTAGCTTTAAGATGTGATTCCTGTTTTAATCAAAGATATTTCACAGTAAGTATAACACACTCATTTTTAGAAGAGCCAAGGACAATTTAGGACAATTTGACTTTGGTTGGAGAATGGAATAATTTCCAATTTGAGCTATTATAAAAGTAATTATACTACATCTGACAGGTATTCAGACACTGAATTAGCCTGTGTTCCTATTTAAGTGCTTTCTTAACTGTTGTATTACTTCAGCTAAGTCCAGGAAAGTTTTTAAAGTTATCATGGCTTCCTTTTAGAGTATTATTCAGAAATCTTAATCTGGTCCAGTGCGCTATACTTGACTCCAGAAGTGAAGACCAGCCTCTTTTGAAAGTGCTGACCCACACTGAGAATACATTGATCGGTTTAATTGGCACAAATGAGATAGAGATGCCACACACCACTCCTTCTGAGCCATGGGATGGAAGAAAGCTAAGCACAAAGTGGTACCTAACCTAAGACTGCCTGGTTTTTACTGCTGACACCTCCTTAACCGAGTATGGAGGTCACATGTCTGACTGAGTATGGCCATCTGGGTTCCTGGAAGATTACTTTTTGAGTTCCTCACTTAGAAAATGCAGAGAAAGGGAGTCAAGGGTAGGGTAGAAAGAGGGTGGTTGATTCACAGTGATCAAACAGAAGTCTCACAACCCGTCATATAGCAAAACTTAGCAATGTTCCTTTGGGACCAGTCCTGGGAAGTGCTTGTTGGCTACGACTAATGAGTTGCTAGAGATAAAGAAGGAAGACATTTTTCTGAGATCAGAAGGTCACTTAGATGCTGGGGGTCCATTTGGAAGTGGAAAGTGCTGGCAGGCTGCCTGTCTCCAGGAGGCTGTTCCTGTGCCCTCTGTCCTTATCCTGTCTGCAGGGCAGCAAAAGCCTGGAAGGTCTATCTGGAAGGAGTCCCCTTTCTCATTTTCCCTGACCCACAAGTTCTGAGGGACCTCCTTGCTTTGAGATCCAAGCCAGTAACAACCCAGGGATGGCACCCATGGCCTCGCTTCCACTTCTTGAAGGCTGATGCAGCAGGGCAGCAATACAGCCACAGTCGTACAGGTAGTCCTAACTGCTCCAAGCATCTTTTTGCAGACTGCTGCTGTTTAAAGGAGGTTAGTAATAAATACTAAGGGTAATAAACCAAACACAGGGTTCTTTCCTGATGGGAACAAGGGTGTCTGACCTTCCGGGTCTGTCAGCTGGGTAGAACGTGGAACGATCCTCTTCGAATTCAAGAGAATGCCCAGGCAGACATGTGGAGAAAGGACCTGGGGATCCCTTCCATACTCCCTTCTCTCAGGGAAGGAAGGGAGGTGGCCCACTTGACATGACATGGACAGTTCATTCCAGGGGAAGTAGTGTTGTTACTCTCACCAGCTTGGTTTGAGCACAAGTTAAGGTTTTTGAGCCTGGTCACAGAAATTCCTAAGAAAGGTGTCCCCTATGGGCTATGTGTAGTCCTTTCCCTCTTTCTGTAGTCCTCTCACTTGTGAAGGTGGACAGAGGCTTTCAGCGGGAGCCCAGCATTAGGGAGGAAAGGCACTCACTCTGCTGCTGCCTTCTGAGGAAAAGCTGTTACCAGGCAGCTCTGCTGGCTCCAGAGCCTGGCCTGGGCTCACCAGGCCTTGATCAGCAGGAGGTGGAGGAGGAGCACCAAGGTGAAGCCGGAGCAGCACCGTTGCTGGAACTGCTGTGGGGCTGGGCCCCAGGTAACTCAGAGCTCCAAGGATTTGCCCTTTGGGAGAGTTGGCTATGTGAGTGAGACTTAAAAAAAATAAAACCTAAAAACCCAACCGACCACCATAAGAAGCAGTGGGAATCCAGGAACTGCCAAAAGAGGGGTAGCATTGTCTTGGCAGTCTCAGGCAGGACACTCCTGCTGTTCTTCTGACTGTGCAGATGCAGGCTAGTGTCCTGGTTTGGAAGCCACCAGCCCTCTGATGCTCACAAGTTTGCGCAAATGATGAAACTGAAAAGACTGAGAAGAAAACAGAAAAGAAATGCTTAAGACCGTCCCTTTCCCAGCTCTTGATGACACCAAGAAGCCCCTCTAATAAGGACACCAATTGTTGTGGGGATCAAAAGTAGGCAGACCTCTCTGGTATGTGGTCTGTCCCCCTCCTCTTTGGACCTGAGATTGCTCAGGGGTGGCCTGGATACTAGGGAGGCAGGGGAAGAACAGAGATCATGGGTTTAAACAAAAAGGGTGTCACTGTGGAGGGAGTCTTTAGAAGGATCATGTAGGTCCTCACTGGGCAGTGGGAGTGGCAGGGCTGCCATAGGGACTTCACAGATTTGGTCTGTGGCTGGGGAAATAACAAACACATAGATTGGTAACAATGATTTACACTCGGATGCATGGGTGGTCAGTTTGGCTCTATTCTTTTTCGGTTACCGCTTCTTGCAGTGCAGGTGGAGATACTTCTGTTCCTAAAAGACAATGACAGTTTATGTCACATAGCACTTCATGCATGCATGCATTTAACCGAGGAAAACTACCACCATATTGGGCTTTAAAATACGTTATAATCATAACCATGGTATGATCACCTATTTCCAAAGTTCTGTGTCTAGGATGTGTCCACAGTTGGTGCCCTGAGTCAGTCAAGTCAGCAGTCTTGGATCAAATTAACCACTTCGGACACAAAGAAATGCAGCACACATAGACACAGGGGCTGGCAGGCTGAATATGACTGCACTCCACTGTTTCTCAGTTCCTGATCCCTTCTATCTTTTGGCCATTGTTGTCCATCACTGGCTCTATATAGTACTTGGCAATTTACCTGTCTCTGTCTGCTGGATCTCCACAGACCACCATTTATTATTCAACCCTACCCTGGCCAGAAATTCAACTCCTGGGGAGTCAACCAGGCTAGGTGGGCCTAGGTGGGAATGGCAGTTCAGTGAGTGATGAGTCCACTGGGCAATATTTAAGCCTTGATAGGTAAAGACAAAAGCTTTCAATTTACCCCAGTGCTAGACTTAAAGGTTGTTTATAATTGAAAAGAAAACAGGCTTGTAGAAAGAAGAGAAAAGGAAGAGACCCACTCAGTGGGTTCTTTGTTCTAATGTATTGGAGGGAAAGGCCCCAGTCCCAGGCCTCCCATCCCTGCTGTGGGGTGGCCCTCAGTGGTGACTTACCTTCTTCCCAGCCCTCAGCAACACCAGCAAGCTCATAGTGCTTTTTCCGAAGCTCTCCCAGTTTTTGTCGCTCCTTTTGCAATTTGTTTTCTAGCTCTAGCACCCTAACCTGTAAAGGGAAAGTAGAATTTTCTTTTGATCAGCACTCTAAGACCTGTCTTCTTTTGACGTAACCCCTTTCCTCTGCATTCCAGGAGCCTTCTATATTATTCCCCTATTTCCAGAGCTTAACCAGCTCTCAATTTCAGCTTTTTGCTCTCATTTTTCCATTCCTCCATTCATCTGTCTGTCTTAGTGGCTCTATATTTTTCTCACTGTGACCCCACTACAGGAAATGAACGATGCCTTACAAACTAAATGCTAAGTGGGAAGTGGGCTTATCTCCTGTTCCCTTTTTTTTTTTTGAGACAGAGCCTCAAACTGTCACCCTGGATAGAGTGCTGTGGCATCACAGCTCACAGCAACCTCCAATTGCTGGGCTCAAGCGAGTCTCCTGCCTCTGCCTCCCAAGTAGCTGGGACTACAGGCGCCAGCCACAACGCCTGGCCATTTTTTGGTTGCAGCCGTCATCGTTGTTTGGCGGGCCCGGGCTGGATTCGAACCTGCCAGTTCAGGTGTACGTGGCTGGCACCTTAGACCGTTGAGTCACAAGCGCTGAGCCTCCTGTTCCCTTCTTTAATTCAAGTTCCCTGGAAGTCTAGGTCTTAAACCAAATATGACAATTCTGGTATTTCCAAGGTGTTGGTGCAACTTAGGATTATTACTGCTATAGGAAAAGACATGAACAATCTTACTAAAGAAGGGGTGACCTTGGCTAGCTCTACTCCTTGTCAATTTTATTTTAATTAATTAATTAATTAGAGGCAGAGTCTTACTCTGTTGCCTTGGGTATAGTGCCTTGACGTCATCACAGCTCACAGCTCATGGGCTCAAGCGATCCTCTTTGACCTCAGCCTTTTGAGTAGCTGGGAGTATAGATGCCTGCCACAATGCCTGGCTAGTTTGTTTCTTTATTTTATTTATTTTTTTTCTTTCTCAGGCTGGTCTCAAACCCTTCAGCTTAAGCCGTCCACCTATCTTGGCCTCCAGAGTGCTGGATTACAGGCACGAGCCACTGTGCACAGCCAATTTGATTTTGTTAATTCAAGAAGCATTTGTTAAGCACCCATTATGTACCTCAGGCTCTATTTTAGATGCTGGAGATATAGTGAACAGATAGACAAGATCCCTGATTACCTTGTAGGGAAAAGAGAGACAAATAGGCTGGGTAAGGTGGCTCACACCTGTAATTTCAGTACTCTGGAAGCATTCAAGACCAGCCTAAGTAAGAGCGAGACCCTGTCTTTACTAAAAATAAAAAAAATAGCCAGGCATCGTGGCAGGTGCCTATAGTCCTGGCTACTGGGGAGGCTGAAGCAAGAGGATCTCCTGAGCCCAAGAATTTGAGGTTACTGTGCGCTTTGACTCCAGGACATTCTAGCCTTGGTGATAGAGGGAGATTCTGTTTTTTTGTTTTGTTTTGTTTTGTTTTTAAAAAAAACAAACCCAAAAAACCAAGGAATCTTGGTGCCTGTAGCTCAGTGGCTAGGGTGCCAGCCACATACACTGGGGCTGGTGGGTTCAAAGCAGGCCCAGGCCTGCCAAACAACGACAACCTCAGCAAACAAATAGCCGGGTGTTGTGGGGGGCACCTGTAGTCCCAGCTACTTGGGAGGCTGAGGCAAGAGAATCACTTAAGCCCCAGAGTTTGAGGTTGCTGTGCACCACAGCACTCTACCAAGGGTGACATAGTGAGACTCTGTCTCAAAAAAAAAAAAAAAAAAAAGAAAAGAAAAGAAAAGGAAGAGACAAATAGATGAACAAATAAAGTTTAGATTGTAAAGAAAATGACACGGACTAAAGATGCCAGCAAAGGCTTTTTGAGTTGAAACCAAATGGGGAAGAACATTCCAGAGGAAACTGTCAGAGCAAAGGCTCTAAGGCAGGAATCAGTTGAGATGCTGGGAGAAGGAAGTAAGTTCTGTGTGAGATGTGTCTGAGAGGAGAGGGTCATAAGATGAGCTGGGAGGATTCAAGAAGAGACAGCATGTTATGAGTTATGTTTTAAAAATATTACGTGGAGGCTCGGTGCCCATAGCACAGTGGTTACGGCGCCAGCCACATACACTGAAGCTACATACACATACACTGGCAGGTTTGAACCTGGGCCCAGGCCAGCTAAACAACAATGACAATTGCAACAAAAACAGCCAGGCGCTGTGGCGGGTGCCTATAGTCCCAGCTACCTGGGAGGCTGAGGCAAGAGAATCGCTTAACTCAAGTTTGAGGTTGCTGTGAGCTGTGACGCGATGGCACTCTACCGAGGGTGACATAGTGAGACTCTGACTCACACACACACACACACACAAATTATATGGAGAATGGATTTTCTTTTCTTTTCTTTTTTTTTTGAGACAGAGCCTCAAGCTGTCACCCTGGATAGAGTGCTGTGGCATCACAGCTCACAGCAACCTCCAATTCCTGGGCTCAAGAGAGTCTCTTGCCTTTGCCTCCCAAGTAGCTGGGACTACAGGTCAGCCATTTTTTGGTTGCAGCCGTCATTGTTGTTTGGCAGGCCCAGGCTGGACTCGAACCCGCCAGCACAGGTGTACGTGGCTGGCGCCTTAACCCGTTGAGCCACAGGTGCTGAGCCGAGAATGGACTTTCGAAGGTCGAGAGTGGAAGCAACTAGATTCAGTGGAGTGGTTCTTTTTTAAACTTTTTGCATTCAGGAAAATGTAAAACACCTACAGAAGGATGGGGAGTAAGTGCAGTGACACCTCTACCCCAGCCTCTCCACCCACCCTCTCACAGCCAGATCTGTTTCAGCAATACTCTTTGATATTCTCCCCAGCACCCAATTCTGCCATGGGATCATTTTGACACAAATACCTGCATACATTTCAGAAGTTACTTTTGCAGTAATTCAGGAGACAGATAGTGTGGTTTAGACTAGGGTAAGGAAGAGAGAAGAAGGTGGAGGGTGAGGGAAAAAGAGGAACTAAGGATGAGTCCAAGGCCTAGGTGGGTGGTAGGTGTGCATTTAACTGAGATGGAAAAAAATGAGGAAAGGGACAGAGTGGGGTGAATGGGACACCAAGAGGCCTCTTTGGACAAATTGCACTTGAGAGACTGGTTGGGCTGCCAAGTGCTGATATGAAGCAGGCAGCAGGAGATATGAACAGGGCTCGAGAAGATCTTGGCTGCAGACAGTAAGGGTTATTATCAGCATATAGGTGGGATTTAAGGACAAGACGGACCAGTAAGGCCACTACACGAGATAGCCCTTCCATTCTGGAGATAGAAGCTTGACCACATAACTCTTCCTAAAGACCCTGAGTGAAATTTAACAGTCCCAATCTGTTTTTACCTCAAGACTAATGACCAATACATCTAGAACAAAGTTGTCAGGTATTTTTTAGGATCTCACTAATTCCTATTTTGAATGACACACCTTTACTGAGCAACAGAGAGAAATGACACTGCTTTCAATGAATTTCAGTATCAGGGAATTGATTTTTTTTTTTTTTTGAGACAGAGCCTTAAGCTGTCACCCTGGATAGAGTGCTGTGGCATCACAGCTCACAGAAACCTCCAATTCCTGAGCTCTCCTGCCTCCGCCTCCCAAGTAGCTGGGACTACAGGCACCCGCCACAATGCCCGACCGGGATTCGAACCCGCCAGCTCAGGTGTACGTGGCTGGCGCCTTAGCCTATTGAGCCACAGACGCTGAGCCAGAATTGATATTTTTAAAAAAATTAAAGGTCATACACAAATAAGTCATACCAGAAGTTTTTAAAAAACTGTCTACAGTAAGACTATTAAGTAACAGTTTGTGGACTGCTAGAAAGCCCTGATTATCCTTAGAGCAGTGGTTCTCAACCTTACTAATGCCGCGGCCCTTTAATACAGTTCCTGTGGGTAGCAACCCACAGGTTGAGAACCGCTGCCTTAGGTCAAGAGTAGCAGGCAAGTGTTAAAATTTTGATCTTTACTAAGCCACCTCTCTCCACCTCCACTCTCTGTCCAACATCATTTACAATGCATCTTGGGTTAGTAGGTATAGCTGTGTTCATTTCTCCCTAAGTCTTTCTCTCGCTCTGGCTTCTTTCCACAGGAATAATATCTGGAGGGGTTGGGGGGTTGATGTCCAGGCAACAGAGACTTCCTAGACGTAGAGTCAGAGTTCTTACCTGGGAATCCATCTCTTGGCGTTTGATCTGGGTCAGTGTCATGCTTGAGAAGTCCATATTGTCTGCAAGGATGGAAATAAAGTATTGTCAAATATTACCCCTGGCTGACACTTACCTGAGAGGTGGCCACTGCCAACACTCTGCTGAAATGCCTGGCTTACCAACTGAGGAAGGAAATGAGGAAGGAACAGGAAAGAAGGGTGAAGTAGCTATGGGGTAAACAGTATTCATTCTCCCCAGAGGCAACCAGGCTTCTTGAGTTATTTCTCTAAATCCAGAGAAATAGCTAAATAGAGAATCTACTGAAGGGACCTATTACTGAAGTGACACAAACAGCATGTCTATGTGGTATCCTACTTTACCGAAAGATAAGTATGGATGTAAAAAGATGAAAAATAGAAAGAATTTAGAAACAGAACTGTGGGAAATTGGGATCACGGGGAAGAATGCACAGAATGAGCTAAATAGCGTGAATAAGAACAGCACTCATTCTGGAAGGCTACCTGTCTCCTCAATCTGTGATTTGCCAGAAATGGTTGAGGCCACCACCCCGGCAGTGGCCTGGTTCACTCCCCGAGAGGCCTGCTGCAGCTGAGCCAGGTTGGGGCTGTCCTTATCAGCTTTTACCTGCCAGAACAAAGCAGATTTAGGTTTCTACAACACTTACAGCTGCAAGGACTATGTCAAAGAGTTGGTCTGATGGTTCTTGACAAATATGTGTGATCCACAATAGCTGTCAATCAATTACCTTTTCAACAAATTGCTGCCTAGAGGGTCAGCTCCTAGAATATCTATAATATTATTAATTAAAAATTATCCCTGGCTTTTCGCATGGTGGCCTCCAAGCTCTAGCTTTATCACTTATTTGGATAGAGTGTCCCAGTTGTGGAAAGCAATTTGGGATGACAAGAAATAAGAACAAATAAAGAACACTCACTGGGGTACTTTCAAACTCTTAAAAGGAATTTGGTTATAGGCCTTGCACCAGAATTAGTTGGGGCAGCAATTCAAATTAGGAGACTAATGAGAAGTGGAATCTCAGAGCCAAGCCAAGTAGACTTGTTTATTGAACCAATCTATTCCTTATTTGAGAATTTTGTGAATGCTGGGATTGCTAATCAGATGTTGTAATGGCTGGGATCTTCCAAGGCCACTTGTAATAGAAGCAAACAGAGCCAGGAGTGAGGTATGCAGCAAGCTGAGGAGAAGGGCTCCTTGTTGATAGGTGAAAGGCTTCTAGAGTAGGGTGGTGTGGGACCAGTTAAGAAGCAGAATTATTATTTGGGACCCAACCCACCTGGATCCTAGATAAATGATCTGTTCTTAGGGCCTGTTCCACTGCACTCTTTAGCCAGGCCCTACACAGATTGTACCTTGGATGCAGCCACAAGCTGGGCTGTGCTAGCAGCAATTTCATGTGAACACACCATTAGCTCCTCAAATTTCCCTCTGCCCTGGACGACCAGATCAGCTGCATCCCTGCAGGAAAGGACAAGATGGACTAGATCATACAGATATACTGCAACCTTCATAATCTCACATCTAGACCACACAAATCGCCCTGCTAGGCAGGAGGGGCCCTGCCTGCCGTGCCTTGTGTCACCTAGGAAACCCAGGCTCCCTTTTGATTTCCTATCAACAGTTCATTTCTAGGAGACAGATTTTTTTTCCCCTTAAAAAAAAGAATCAACAGAATGAGAGGATGAGGAGAAGAGCCCTGGGATCAACGAGCAACTTACACCATGACAGTGGCTCCCCAGCCCACAGCTTTGGAGGCTGAGATGAGTCCTTCTGTCCACCGAGAGTTCTTGGCATAAAACTCTTTAGGGGATGCTGTACCCTAAAGAGCAAAAACAACAACAATAATAATAGCTACCTTTTATTGAGCACCTTCTATATGACACATGCTTTTTATATATATTATCTCTATCATCTTCACAGGAACTATCAGAAGCATTATTTTATCCCCATTTTATAAATAAGAAAACTAAGATTTGGGTGGTGCCTGTGGTTCAAAGGAGTAGGGAGCTGGGGCCTCATATAGGGCCTCATATGCTGGAGGTGATGGGTTTAAAACTCAGCCCCAGCCAAAAAAAAAGAAAACTAAGATTCAGAGGGACAAAAATGATCTTCCCAAGATTACACAGTAAATAAATGGAAATCCTGGACTTTTCTGACTCTAAAACCTATTTATAGCATTTCTATTACAGCATTATTTTTCTATATTGCATATATAAGAAAACACATATGTTCATACATGAGTAAGTTATAATTTGGGGGTGTTTAGTTGTTCTCCCTGTTTATCAAAAGAAGAGAGTATGCAGTAAATTTTTAAAAATTACTTATTAATTAATTAATTTACATAGAGATGGCATCTTGCTATGTTGTCTGGCTGGTCTGGAACTCTTGGCTTCAAGCCATCCTCGCACCTTGGCTTCCTAAAGTGTTAAGATTATAGGTGTGAGCCATGATGCTTGGCCTCAAAAATGACTTGTATTTGGATTTAAAAAACTGATTTTATGCTTTGGAAGTATCTGGTAGTCTGAAAGTCTGCAGACACTCTTTATTCAGTCCACCTATTTTAGGGATAGGAACCCTCACCTATCAAAGCTGATAAAAAGTACCATCAAAGCAGACATGGCTGCTCTCTTTATAGGATCGCTTTCAGGCTCATCACTCCCTCCCTGGGCCTATACATCCAAAGCTGTGGCTGCATTATAGGGATGTGAGGGAAAGACAAGATGACAATGATGCCAACAAAGGTATGAGAACACAAAGTGACCTATCAACCATAGGCTAGAAATGGAGTCTATGAATTACAGTGAGTTGGCCCAGCTGTTGAAACCAGACATGGTGGAGCCTCCTGTGGAGAGTCAGGATCAAATTTGCTCTTGAGATGTGTGTGCCCAGTTACCAAAAGTCCTCCCTTCCTCCTCAGAGGGCCCAAACTTGGAGATGTAAGTGGAGCTTCCATAGCAAGTTACAATGACTTGGGGATCTGGATCTGGGATCTGAGACTGCCCACTCCATGGGGAGTTGCCAGGGCCCTGGTTTCTCCACATGGCCTTTGCTCCACAGGAGTGGTACCTGCACCCTCAAGTGGACAAACAGGACGAGATGGCAGTATCACTAGAATGCAGTGAATTCCCAGAAGTGGGAATCTGTCACCCATGCCTGCTCTCCCTGCCTGGGGCCCATGCCCACGCTCACCCTGCCGCTTTCCACAATCTCTCTCTGGAGGTCCTTAGAGGCCACAATCAGCACCTGAATAGCTTGCATTAGGCTGGTACAGGAACCAAGGATCCTGCACAAAAAGAGTCAGGGACACACAGAGACCAAGAACAATGAAGCCAACAGTTCTTTTTACTCCCAATCAAAGGCAACCTTGGAATGGGAAAGAGAGACAGGGAAGACGCTGAGCTTGCTAGGATGCTCTGGGGTGAAGCCCTGAAGGAGGAGCAGGTGAGTGAGAAGATGTGACTGTGGATTTTCTTCATAAAGAATAATTATGGGATTTCTTTACTGCTATAACACAACAGCAATACTGCTACCATCATCAATTCTGTCCTCAACAATTACACAGACTGCGCCCTTCCCGTGGCTTCTAATGTTCTATGCTAATTCTCTGCTGGGTAAGCAGAGTATAATCCAATGCAATGAAGATGGCTCCTACTGTCCTGGGTGCTACTGTGCTGCTCTCACTGACCTTTCGTTCACTTCCAATTTGACTCCTGTGTCTCCTGCTCGGGATTTGCTGAGCATCTCCTGTTAACAAGAAGCATGATTTCCAAATATGTCATAAGTATTGAGAATTTACTGATGTCTTACCATATTTTGAGTCCAACATACTGTGGCAGCCGGGAAACTTGAATCTAGAAGTCCCTATCATCCACATCCTTGCAAGAGTCAGGAAAAGAATCCAGACTCCAAACTGCTCAGGTGGAATGAGCTAGAGCAGCCTGGAGCTGTAATCCCTTGAGTGTGTTGGCATTCTACACCCAGGCTGACATGCACAGAACTCGGAGAGCCACAGCACCGCATCAAAGGGGCAGCTACTACCAGGGCCTATGCCAGGTGGCTCAAGTCTTCTACCAAAGTGACCTTCCCTATGGTGCCTACTTAGCTTTTGCTAAGAAAATTGTTACCACTGATTAGTGATGCCATTGATTTACTGAGTGCCTGCCATGGAGATATGTGTCCACAATCTTATTTAACTCTTACAATAGGGGAGGTATTATTATTACTATCATTACATAGAAATGGAATCTGAATTGTGGCCATGTGATTGAAACTTAACAGGAGTTATAACAGCTTATAAGTGGTCATTCTATAACTTGAACCCAGGATGGTCTGACACCAAAGTATGATCTTTGAGGTAACTGCTTATCTTCCTTCCAGAGAGCTTTCTCATTTTCTATCCCTTAGAGGAACCAGTGGGTTTGGGTTTTGATTTCTTTTATAGGGGGGCCTCTGTAGCCATAATGAATGACGAAGGCATGTCTAATGGGCAGTGTAGCCACCAGAGTGTTGCTTCAGGAGATCCTACAGAGACAGCCATACCTCAATTCTGGCTGTGGCGATTTCAATGGCAGCTGAAGTGGCAGCCATCTCCTTGTCTACCAGATCTCCCAGCTCTTCCTGTTTGATGTCCAGGCCCCTGGGCAGGAGGTGCTGTGAAGACCATCACAAAGGCTGAAATGACCCCTGAGCCGCCTCTCTCTCTTCCCCTCTGGTAGACCAGTAACCCTTAAAAGATGGCAAAGGTAGGAGGACCCCACCCTCAAACACTTTCTGTAGGCCACAGATGGGGGTGGGGGGCCCTTTCATAGACCTCAAATGGTTCTCTCTACGATGTGAACTCCGGAACCTCATGTTCTTCCTCACTGAGAACCTACCTCCTTCTAGAAAGTCCAGAAAGTCGCTGCCTAACTCCATGAGGCCATCTGCCCAACGCTGCTCGGAACCCAGCCTCTATTTGCACGGCGTAAATTATATTTGCTATGTGGTAGGTATTTATTTATTTATTTATTTTTCGGAGACAGAGCCTCAAGCTGTCACCCTGGGTAGAGTGCTGTGCCATCACAGCTCCAACTCCTGGGCTCAAGCGAGTCTCCTGCCTCCGCCTCCCAAGTCGCTGGGACCACAGGTGCCTGCCACAATGCCCTGCCATTTTTTGGTTGCAGCCGTTGTTGTTTGGCAGGCTTGGGCTGGATTTGAACCTGCCAGCTCAGGTGTACGTGGCTGGCATTTTTAAAACTTTTCCAAATACAGATGACATCTTCCAACCAATTTAACTCTAATTTAACTTTGCTTCCACAGCAATCACAAGAGTCAGTTACTATTCCTGTTGTAATGCAGTTCTGACTGATATGGAAGTCCATGATTTCTTTTTTTTTTTTTGAGACAGTCTTGCTTTGTCACCCTTGGTCAAGTGCCATGGTGTCACAGCTCATTGCAACCTCCAACTCTTGGCCTTAAGCAATTATCTTGCCTCAGCCTCCCAAGTAGCTGGGACTACAGGCACCTGCCAAGCTTTTTTTTTTTTAAGAGATGTAGTCTTGCTCTGATTCAGAGCTGATCTCAAACTCCTGAGCTCAGGCAATCCATCCACCTTGGCCTTCCACAGTGCTAGGATAACAGGCTTGAGCCACCATGCCTGGCCCAAACCCATGATTTTTAAAAACATCATGTGTTTTAATTTTGTTTGTGTTATTAAGCAAAAGATATAATCACAACTGTTTTGGGAAGAGAGCAGATGAAAGAGGACAGAGGCAGAGAAACTAATCAGAGGCCATTTTAAGAGTCTGAGAGATGAAAAGGATCTGAACTCTGGCCCTGTTTCTTCCTTCCCTGAACTTATTACCACACATTTTAGAAATTAGTTAAATGCTACTTTTAGCTGTACTTTTTTTAGACACAGGGTCTCCTCCTGTCACCCACGTTGAAATGTAGTGATCACAGCTCACTTGCAGCCTCAAACGCCTAGGCTCACGTGATCCTCCTGCCTCAGCTTCCTAAGTAACTGGAACTGCAGGTATGCACCACCATGCCCAGCATATTTTTTTTTTTTTTTTTGAAGGATGGGGTATCACTCTGTTGCCTAGATTAATCTTGAACTCCTGGCCTTAAGCAATCTTTCCACCTCAGCCTTCCAAAGTGCTAGGAATAAAGGCGTGAGCCACCAATGCCCAGCACTTGTACTGTACTCTTAAAAGGGATCTCTATTATACTTCTTATCACACTGTATAGAAATGGTTGATTCTCTTATTTTTCTTTCCCATAGAGTCCTTGTCTCATTTGTCCCTATGTAACTACATCTAACCCAATTTCTGGTATATAGGACACATTCACTACATCTAAAATGAATAAATACATGGTTATCTCTATTTTAGGTGCTACCTGCTCAACCAGATAAAAATCTTTGGAGACAGAGAAACTGCTTATACTTTTTTGATATTACCTGGCATAGTGATAATGACACAGTAGATTCTTAGTTAATGGTAAATTACATACAGCTGGAAAGCATCAGGCGGTTAGATTTTCCATCTCTAACTCTCTCTAGAATCTAGCTGTGGCTAGGCATGGTGGCTCATACCTATAATCCCAGAACTTTGGGAGGCCGAGGCAGGAGGATCATTTGAGGCCAGGAGTTTGAGAACCGCTTGGGCAATATAATGAGATTACATCTCTACAGGCAATTAAAACTAGGCACGGTGGTGTGCACCTAGAGTCCTAGCTACTTGGGAGGGTGAGGCAGGAGAATAGCTTGAGCCCAGGAATTCAAGGCTGCAGTGAGCTATGATTGCTGCACTCACAGCCTGGGTGACAAAGCAAAATTCTGTCTCTAAAAGATAAAAAAAATATATAAAATAATATAAATAGAATCAAATTGTAAGTACAGGAGGAAGTGGCTTAGAACCTCACTGACTCCCTGGCAATGCAACAGCACTCACACTCAAGAACCTTTCTCAGTAAGAACACTGAAAGTACCTCGCCAATGGCCTTGATCTTGCTAAGGCAGTTCCTCATGGCTGTGCTGTCTGCATTTTCCAGGGAGGCCTCTTCATCCAGGGAGGCCAGGTAGACGAGAATTTCCCTGCCGTACTGCTTACAGGCCTCTGTCAGTGCTAGAGATGCAAAGTGACAGAGACTTTTAAAGCCCCTCTGCTCCCTGCTTTCCTGAACAGCCCCTCACTCCCTGGTACTCACAGTCAGCAGGCTCTGGTGGGGCTCTAAGGCTGGTGGTGCTACCATGAGCGATGGTGTCACTGGTCAAATGGGCAAGCAGGGTTACTGAATGGAGAAGCCCACTGATATCTGTGTAAGGAGGAAGGTTTCTCAGGCCTGGTTGAGGGTGTCACTCTCATACCTCTTTCTCCCCTGGCCATATGAGTTAGATACACTTCCTTCCTTAGTGCATAGGAACCTGTCACTGTTCCCATATTTGAGTACTTCTGAACCTCATTCAGCCTGTCCTGTACCCTTCTTACCTTCTGGGCAGGCCAGATACTGGCTCCGGCTTTTTTCCAGTTGCTCAATGCAGCTGAAAACAGATTTGACCGTGGAGAGAAGGTGATCTGTGAAAGAGAAGACAGGGCAAATTCAGAGCAAGTTCTCCTAACTCGCCTCATCCTTGTTAGTTAATAGTTAAAAGTCAAGCTGCGGGGTGGGTGGAGGATCTTAATGAGTGAGGGGCCCTGGCCCCACAGAAATTGCCCTAAGAGAAGAGAAGGGAGATTGTTGCCTATGCTGGGACTGATGTGACATATTTGACCCTCTTACTGGAGCGTCAAAAGCTAGACTTTTGAGCCTGTCTGGTCCCTCAGCCAGAAATTAGGGCAACTGCATGGTGGGCCTTTCTCAATACTGCCTGTCTTATGAAATCTGGGCTTTGCTGTGATGTCTCCCAAGGCCTTTTCAGTCTCACTGCTCTTGGACCCAGACCCTTGGCTCTCTTAGTCTAGTCTATGATCACGCTCTGCACACAAACAATCATTCCCATTGCCATGCTTCTCCATCCATAGGTCCACAGAGAACATACAGTACAGGAGTTGGAAATATGGGCTCTCGAGTCCCACTGCCCAGGCGTGGCTCCCCACTCTACCATTCCTGGCTGTGTGACCTCACGTTGCTTCCTCATCTGCAAACGGGGGAACAGCAGGACCATGTCATGGTGTCTCTGGGAGGACTGGCCAGGCCCAGGCATGTAAGGCGCTTAGGATAGTGTCCTTAGTAAAGCACACAGGAAGTGCTCAATAAATGTCAGCTGCTTTTATTATTTTCACTCCCCACCTTTCCTTCTCTTCACTGGTTCACAATTGTCTTCTTTGAAAACTCAGCTCATAACATCTCAGAATCCACCCACGAGTGCTGCAGTTTCTGGCATTCCCTCAGGAAGTTAGGTACCCTGCGTGGTCTTTCATTTGTAACTGCTGTTTCTTTACAGATGGGTTCCCTGCTGAATAAGCTATAATAGTCCTTGCTGTATACTTCATCAAATCAGGAACTTTCAATTTGATGATAAAAATCAAGTGTCAGCTGTTTCCTGTCTTCTGTTTCATCTTTCGATGGGACCTCTCATTACTTTTCCGATGTGGATCCTTCTCTTGAAAGTGAACTGTAATGAGATATGCTCATGGCCATATCCATAGACTCACAACCCCCTGTGCCTGGATATTCCCTCTCTATTGTGCACAAAGTCCTCCCTTTTCCTTGGGACTGGGTTAGTTATTGGCAGCACAGGGCCTGTGGACTTGGGACTTGCCTACATGCATAAAACGTGGTGGGCCATTTCCCTCTGTGGTCATGCTGGGTGTTTTTTGTTTGTTTCTATTTCTAGAGACAGGGTCTTGCTCTGTTACCTAGCCTGGAGTGCAGTGGCACAACCAGAACTCACTGCAACCTCAAATTCTTAGGCTTAATCAAGGCACTTGATCCTTATGCCTCCCAAGCAGCTGGAGCTACCTGTGCATACCACCACTCTGGCTAATCATTTAAAAATTGTTTTACAGAGACAGAGTCTCACAATGTTGCCCAGGCTGGTCTCAAACTCCAAACCTTCTGCTTTGGCTTCCCAAAGTGCTAGGATTACAGGCGTAAGTTACTGTACCCAGCTTATGTTGGGATTTTTATTGTTTCTGCCATTCCCAAGTTTTCTGATGCTTCCCTGCCCAGACTTGAAGTTTATAGTGGATTAAACTTCAAGTAACTACGTCTTGACTCAGACCACAGTTTTTTTCTGCAGAGACACACAGGACTGTCTGCTCTTCCTTCTATTTGCTTTGACAATTGTTTCAGGGTTCTGCTCCTAAGGGACGTTTCATCAGTGTGACCCACTGACTTAAGCAGTGGTTATCACACCTACGGGCTTTAGAAGATTGGGGCTATTGCTTGGGCCCTGTGCAGCCAATAACTAATCCAGGTGATTGTGACATGTGGCTGGGCTGAAGACTCCTGAGCTAAGTTTCACATGTGATTCAATGCTGACAGGCAGCATCAGGCTATAATGACCTGGCACCTGCAAGCTGGGCAGGTGGAAGAGTACCTGCAGATCCAGCGCAGCTGATGAGAGTGGGTTCTTCAAGCTGGTTCAGGGCCTCTTGTATCACCTGCTCCGCAGCCTTCCTAGTCTCCACCAGAAGCATTTTTCGTTGGTCTTTCTTGAGCTGGCATACAGACTCCTAGAAGTGGTTCAGGGTGGTAAGAGTCTGCCCTAGATTCCAAAATGAGCCCAAGCAGCGTCTACCTGTGACCTGGTAGGGGCTCCTGGCACCTTAGCTCAAGTTGCTGCTAATGAGGACTGAGCCAGTTAGCTTGACAAAAACACTTTTACTTGGTCCATGGGTATATGCTATTCAGGAAAGGACCACTGTAATCCACTATCACTCCTGCGAAACTTCCCAAGAAGTTTGCTTCCCTTTGGTGGTATAGGGCATGCTGGCAGCAGGAGCTAGGCACCTTCAGGCCAAGGCCTCCAACCCCTTCACAGCACCCTCCCTGTCCCCACCTGCCTGTACATACACTAAAGCCCACTGGTGTGTGTTCGTAGGTGGTCAGCACCCACGGGCATCTGCCACTTGCCTGTGTGCTGGCCAGTTTGAGTTGGGTGTGCTTTAGCTGTTCCTGGAGGGCAGATAATTCCTTCTCCCGAGAAGCTGCAGCACTCACCAGGTTGGCCCGCTCCTTCTCCAGGTCAGCGATCTGGGTTGCCCATTTTACTTCTGACTACAACATGGACCCAATGGGAAAAGGGAGACGCTGGATGAATTAAACTGTCCCCTTCCCAGAGGCCCAACTCATCACATGGCCACAAGGAACAGGAGGACATCTCTTTAACCTGCCATTCTCATTCCCCGTGGGACCCTGCAGCTGGGGCCAGCTTGGCCACATGCAGGATGCAGGGTGACTGCAACCCTAAAGTCAAAAGGAAGCAAGAAAAGGGGTTGCTCACCTGGGCAGAAGTTTCTAGACTGCTTTGGAGGACCTGGAGCTCTACTTTGCTGGTTTTAAGTTCTTGCTTTAAACTCTCTAGAACTTCCAGCTGTTCTTGAGTCTGAAAGAGAAAAATAAGAGGACTCTAACCTGGGTGGTGTTATAAGAAATATTCAAATGTAAAAACTGCCCAAGATATCAAAGAGGGATTTGTGAATTCTGCTGTTTGTAAGTTATACCCCCAACAAAAAGTGACTAGGGTTGGGGGATAGTAGGGAGGAGGTGAGACCCCTGTGTGTGTCAAGTTCTGGCTAAGAGGAATGTCAAGGGAGGAATTTTAGGGACATTTCCCAATGTCATGCTTGAGTCCATAATCCTCTGGTCAGTCTGGCTCTTTCATTTAGGCATTATAACACCTGGTGTATTATGGAACTACAGCATCTCACCATCTTGAGATGATTCCTTTTCTTTCATTTTTTTTGAGACAGAGCCTCAAGTGATAGCCCTGGGTAGAGTGCTGTGGTGTCATAGCTCACCGCAACCCCAACTCCTGGGCTTGAGTGATTCTCTTGCCTCAGCCTTGCGAGTAGCTGGGACTACAGGCGCCTGCCACAACGCCTGCCTATTTTTTTTTTTTGGTTGTAGTTGTCATTATTTGGCTGGCCCAGATGGATTCGAACCCTCCAGCTTGGTGTATGTGGCTGGCGCCTTGGCCACTTGAGCTACATGCTCCACCCGAGATGACTCCTTTGCTTTCTTTTCTAAGTGATGTTTTTCAAAAAGCGGGTTGGGAACCATTAGTAAGAATTCACAGCTAGCATTTTAAAACAATGGCTTAAACAGAACAGAAAATATCCAAATGAATTCACATGTTAAGGTAAGTATTGTTTGGAGAAACTTTGATTTCCACGAGATTTTTCTTTTTAACTCAGCTTGGGTCCTTCCATTGCCTTGTGCCCCTAACCTGTATGTACATTGGTGACTGTGTTCTTCTGTTCTGTGTGACCTCTTTCGGAGCAGATCAGAGTCCTCACCACCAACTTGATAGCCCATGCTCCCTTGACTCCCATGTACTTCTGCCGCTCACCTTCCGCTGGCCCTGGTCACTGATACGCTCCAGGGTGTCCTCAAGCTCTTTCTTCTCTCGTTCCAAATCTATCTGGGTTTGTCTGGCCATAGACACCTGTTTGGTCACCTCTGCATTCTGGAAGGGAAAAACAGCGTCTTAAGCCTGCTGATTTCAGGCTTAAAGGACAAATGAGCATATGCATAGTGCAAGTGCCCTGGAGTTGGACAAGGGAATCACCTTCTTGTCTAGAGGGGAACAGAACGAAGCTGTTACTTTCAGATACTTGACTCTCAGGAATTTATAAAATAATAAGACAGTGGGTTAGGGGGAGCCCAAGAGATGGTGGCAACCCATTAGCAATGTGGGGCTGCTGAACCTTGAGAAGCTACAAGGCCTGAGCTGTTGTCTCCCCAGGTGCGGGCTCTGTAGGCTGGTAAGAGGTGGGGCCAAGGGTCCTACCTTCCGCAGCAGGTCAGCATGGTTCTGAACGAGCTCACTGTACTTCTCCTTTAGCTTGCTGTACCGCTGTTCGTTGGCCTGGGCCTTCCCTGCATTGTAAAGGACCAATGTGAGCAGGGTACACTCCACAAATGCATATCCCTCCTCCAGAGTACACTCTACAAACGTATATACCTCTTCCTTTCTCAAGAATCCTACTTTTTTTTTTTTTTGAGGCAGAATGTCACTATGTTGCTCTCAGTAGAGTGCTGTGAAATCACAGCTCACAGCAACCTTAAAACTCTTGGGCTTAAGTGATTCTCTTGCCTCAGCCTCCCAAGTAGCTGGGAGTACAGGCACCTGCCACAACGCTATTTTTTGGTTGTAGTTGTCATTGTCATTTAGTAGGCCCAGGCTGGGCTTGAACCTGCCAGCCTTGGTGTATGTGGCCTGTGCCCTACTCACTGTGCTACAGATGCCAAGCCTCAAGAATCCTACTTAAATAAACTTCTCTGGGAAGTTGTCTTTAAAACAGGAATTCACTGGATTAACACCACACCAGGAAGTCATGCCTCCTCAGCATTTACATACATGGCACTTTTTCTTTTTCTTTTTTTTTTTTTGAGACAGAGTCTCACTATGTTGCCTTTGGTGGAGTGCCATGGTGCCATAGCTCACAGCAACCTCAAACTCTTGGGTTTAAGCGATTCTCTCACCTCCACCTCCCAAGCATCTTGGACTACAGGCACCTGCCACAATGCTGTGCTATTTTTTTGTTGTAATTTGTCATTCTTGTCTGGCAGGCCCAGGCTAGGTTTGACTCTGCCAGCTCCAATGTATGTGGCTGGTGCCCTAGCCACTGAGCTACAGGCACCGAACCACATGGTACTTTTTTTATCAAGGGTTTTGGCTTTTCTGACAATTTCTTCCTCTGTCTCCCTCTCCTCTGGGTGTACACTCTGGGGCCGGAGCTCAGCATCACCTTCCACAGTCCCCAGTGAGTCTCAGTGGCACCTGCTGGACTCAGAGCTGCCCTTCAGACTGAGGAGAGTTGGCCTTCCTGATGGTATTTCTAGAAAGACATGGGGCCTGGGCTTTCCTGCCCACCTCTACCTTTAATCCTGATATAGCAAGATACTGCTCCCAAGCCCACCCTCAGGCCTGCCCCAGTGGCCTCTCACTCTCTATCTCTGTCAGGCTCCGCTGAGCCTTTTCGGTGTCTTCCCGCTGCCTGCGCAGCTCGTCCAGCTCTGCCCGGAGGAACTCGCAGTCGTCAGCTGCTTGCTGCCGCAGGTGCTGCTGCTCTGCCAGCTCGGCATCCAGTTCGCTGATGCGGCCCTTCAGCTGCAACACAGCCCGCTGGCCCTGTGGGGGGACTCAGGTCACGAGGTCAGCCATCTGCTGCCATGGAGATGGGGTGCTGGGCAGAAGTGGGGCCTACTTGCTTCCTGGACTCACCAAATACCTAGTCCCCTAAGAGGCCTACTGCCAAGGTCTCAGGAGAGTTGGGGCTTCTGGTCATTATGAACCAAACAACAACAGGGGATGATGGCCAGGGGAATCCTGGTCTTAGTGAGAGTGTCCAGGAACAGCAGAGGACAAGCTGGGAGGGACGTAAGGATGCCATGGCTGTCCCTGTAAGCAGTCATGTTCCCAGCCACAGCTCCTAGAGGCAGTCACCAATACAGCATTGACACCACATATAGCAATCAGAGCTACGAACTTTTGTTTTTTCATCTAAGGTTGGAGTGCCGTGGCATCAGCCTAGCTCATAGCAATCTCTAAATCCTGGGTTCAAAAGATCCTCTTGCCTCAGCTTCCCAAGTAGCTGGGACTATAGGTGCCTGCCACAATGTCCAGCTAATTTTTCTAATTTTAGTAGAGATAGGGTCTCACTTTTATTCAGGTTGGTCTTGAACTCCTAATCCCAAGCAATCCTCCTGCCTTGACCTCCCAGAGTGCTAGGATTATAGGTATGAGCCATTGCAATCGGCCTAAACCAAATCTTTTCTTTTTTTTTTTTGGCAGTTTTTGGCCAGGGTTGGGTTTGAACCCGCCATCTCCGACATATGGGGCCAGTGCCCTACTCCTTTGAGCCACAGGCACCGCCCCTAAACCAAATCTTTTTATTACACATGGGAAGGACCTGTCTCGCTTGCCACAGCCTCCTAGACAGATGGTGACCAAGGTCATCTCTGGGCATCAAGGAGATGCTGTACCTGGCCTAACTGCTGCTCTCAAAGTATCACAATGGAGTCATTGGAAGACTGGGGTCTTCCTGGCCTCACCATTTCTACTAATTAACTTCACCTTGGGATGTGGTCCAACAATTATCTATGTAATGTAAATTTAAACATTAAAATCTGTCCTGTTGAAGCACAAAGCAGACTGGATCCTACCGCATACCTCAGCCTTCATGTTTTCCAGCTGCGCCTTCAGCATACTGATCTCTCTATACAGCTGCTCAATTAAGTGATCCCTGGGAAGAGAAGGAGGATGAGTTTGCTTCTGCTGAGCTTTTACGCCTCTCCTTTAATGTTAGCTGGGAACTCAGGGGAGGAAGTTAAAAGCTTGTATTTATTTGGGGACAATTCTTTGAAACTCCATAAATTATGTGCTACTTTAAGTGTTACCCATTGCTAATTTAATAGCCATAAGCCCACAGTTAATTGATTTTCTTCTGGAATTAAAGGGGCCAATATGCGAGGATCAAGACATCCTTTATCTAAGGAGCCCCGAGTATCATTAAAGTCTGTCTCTGGGTCGGTGTTGTGAGGCAGATCACGGCTTCCCTGAGCTCATGCACCACCTGCTAGAAGCCAGCCGAGACTCACTTCTCATCTCTGTTGACACCATTCTGACTGTTGAAATTGAAGGGGTCACTGCTGAACGAGCTGCCAAAGATGTCATCAAACTTGTTGTCAAATAAATTCTGTGGTGACCAAAGGGAGCAAGAATAAGTTAGCGAGCCAAGGATTCCACATGTAGGTCAAAGAAGGTCCTCTTTCTTTATCTGGGTCAGACCCAATATGCCCCCTCCAGGAACCACAGAGAAGAGTGCTCAGAACCACTGAGCCATGGTCAGGGCTTCTCCCAGCCTTTCTCCTGTACTTGGGGAGTGCGGGAAGGGCCGTGTTTCTCTTCCATGTGGCCCCTACCTGCTGGGAGGCATCCATATCCATGAGGTCATCCTTCTCTAAGACTGGCTCGCTGTCAGGTGACGAGGCTTCCACGGGGATGACCACCACAGGGCTAATGTGTTCTGACAGAGCTGAAGCTCGCAGGAAGTTAGGTGGGTTCTGAAGAGGAGAGACACATTCTCAAATGGTGCCAGGCCCTGCCAGACTCTAAAAGATCACCTTGGGACTTTGCAGTATCCAGGGTGTGGCTGGACACACTTACCTCAGGCAGCTGGGGGATCTGAATGAGCCGCTTGAAGTACTGTAGGTTGCTGGAGCGGTAGAACAGATCTTTCAGCCTAGGATGGAAAAGGGCCTGAGGGGTGCTGGGTGTCATCAGCCCCAGGCAGGGGCAGAGCAGCCACTGCCCTTCCTGACCCCTACCCAGCCCAAAGGCACAGGCTGTCAAGGAGATGAACTCCATGGTGCCAGGATTCAATTATGATGCTGCAGAGGATTATTTATAGCCAATCCTCAGTTGTCTGGTAGCAAGGAAAGAGTAATTCATGCCACAAATCCTTTGGAAGTGTAGATAACCCCAAAACAAATTTCTTCATTACTTCAAAACAAATTGCTTCATTACAGAATGAATGTTGTTTTTGCAGACTTATCTTCCTAGGAATGTTTGGTTTTAGAATAGTATTAAAGTAAGTTTACTTTCTCTGAGAATAAACCAACTAAGCATAGGAAAGGGAAAGGGACTTAATTACTAAGGTAGACCTCTTTTTAAATCACTTCTCCTTGTTATTCAGCTATTTGTTATCTCCTCAATTAAACCATAATTTCCTAGAGAGTGCTAGGTTTAACATAGTACTAGGCAGAATAACAATATATGCCCTAATCTCGGATGAAGACAGGTATGAAGAAGCTGTCATTATTTTTTCTCATTCCCAAATCTCTATTTTGTTGTTGTTGTTAGAGATAGGGTCTTACTCTATTGACCAGGCTGGAGGGCAGTGGCACAATCATAACCCACTGCAGCCTCCAACTCCTGGGCTCAAGCAATCTTCCCCTCAGCCTCCTAAGTAGCTGGGACTACAGATTCATGCTATCACTCCTGGCTAATTTTTTGGGAGGATAGAGACAGGGTGTCACTATGTTGCCCAGGCTGGTCTTGACCTCCTAGCCTCAAGTGATCCTTCTGCTTCAAGCGTCCAAAGTGCCAGAATTATAGGCACGAGCTACCACTCTCGGTTCTATTTTGAACCTAAACACTGAAGACCAAAAAACCTGAGCTGATCCATTTCTATATGTTCTGAGGATATATAAGGATCATGGACCTTAGCATCCTCTACATGTAACACAAAATTTTCTCCTGCTCAGCCTCAAAAACTAAACCCATAGGATCTCATTACAGCCTGTCAGACACCAAGAGAGTTAGATTTGTCCCTATGATGTCATTGCTGCCTTCTCTGAATTCAAGGACAGTGAGGCCTCAGAAAGGGCTGAATCTATGTGGAAGAGAAAGTGAGGCAGCTGCTCCAGGAGGTTGTTTTCATAAGCCAGAGAAAAATGAAAGGAAATCAAATCACCTAACCACACATCCCTGTCTTTCTGGGCTGGAGCCAACAGTAATAGGCTCCATTGCTTTCACAAGCTACCGGAATTTAACATTCCAGGAAATCAGCCCCAGGGGCCTGTCTCCTAGGATTTAATAAGTCATCTATCACAGAATATGTACTGGGCTTCCCGAAGGGAACAGGGAAAACCGGAAGGTTAGTAGAGCTCTGCACTTGTCCTACAATTACTCCTGGGCAACCAGTAAAAGAAGCTTAAACTTCAGATTTAGAAGGTACAGTCAAGGAAGAGGAAATTAACAAGAAAAACAAGAGGGTTGAAAAGTGTACAGAGACAAGCCTGAAGAGCTTCAAAGGGCTCAGCTCCCGGGTTCCCCATCCTCCCACCCCATTCCTTCCTGCCCCCTTCCTAGATATGCTTACTTGAAGGATGAGCTGTACTCACCTACTCACCTTCTCTCCGCAAACGTGCCACAATAACCTACTCCTCAGTCAGACAAGCTCTTCCTTGCCTAGACTAGATTGTTGGCTAATTAACTCACTAATTCGTTCAAATATTTATGGAGTGCCGTTGTGTTTAATGGACTACTATTTGTCAGGTGCTATAATAATGGTCAAACCAGATTAAAAAAAGAGCATGCTAGGAACTATGAAAGAAACATGTAGGGTGCTGTGGTAGAGACTTTTGGGGTGGGCTTGGGGAGGAGGAAGAAGAAGGGGAAGATGAGCTGACTTACATAAGGGGATCAGAGACTGCCTTTCTGATGAGGTGACAAAACACGACCAGGGGCTCAGTGCCCATAACTCAGTGGTTAGGGTGCCGGCCACATACACCGAAGCTAGTAGGTTCGAATCCAGCTTGGGCCAGCTAAACAACGACAACTAACAACCAAAAAATAGCTGGATGTTGTGGCGGGCAGCTGTAGTCCCAGCTAGTTGGGAGACTGTCTCAAAAAACCAAAAACCAAAAAAAAACCCAATATGACCTGGACCAGGCCAGGCTGAGGGAAAAGCACTCCAAAGAAAGAATAGGAAGTGCTGAGGCCCTAATGGAAAGAAGACTCCCAAGTGGCTGGTGCACTGTGAGCAACAGATACGAGGTGAGAGGTTTACAGGCACAGGGCCAGGCTATGCAGGGCCCTGCAGCCCACAAAGAAGACCTTACATTTTATTCTACATGTAACCAGGAGCCATTACAAGGTTTTGAGCAAGGGATTTACATTCTTAGGTTGTTCTATCCACTGGGTGAGGACTGCACTGCAGAGGGAGAACCAGGAGACTGATCAGCATTGAGGGGTCCTGGCAGGCAGCAACCTAGCAGGCAGCAGAAGAGATGGAAATGTGGATGGAGCAGGATGTATTGGTAGGGTGTCACCTGAACCCACTAATAGATTGGACATGGGGGGATGAGGAAATGAGGAGTGCCAGATCTCTGCCCTAAACAAATAGCAGCAGTATTTACTGAAATAGAAAAGGTTGGAGAGAGAGAGGTGTTTTGGTGAAATCTAGACTTCAGTTTGAGATTAAGGTCTGGATGTCAAATCAGGTATGTGAGACTGGAATTCAGAAGTTCCAGCTGGAGATACATATTTAGGAGTTGTCAGCATGTAACTCCAGTAAGACCAGAACTTAGGGAGAGGAAAAAGAAAAAAAGATGAAGTGTTAGGCACAAAATAGGGTGTTTAATGATGGATGAAATCTGTTTCTTCTATATGTTTCTATGGGATTTATTAGAGAACCAAGAGCTTCCCCAGCCATAGGTAGGGTTGTTCCTGTCTGAGTTATTTCCTGTCACTTTATTGCCTTAAAATGCAGATAACCTCACCCCTCAAGTATTTTAAAACAAGGGGTCCTTGCGTGGCTTCACTGATTTTATGGCACTCTTTGGTCTGCCTTCATCTCTACCATGCAAACTACTTACTTTGTGAACTGCTCCATGAAGCGGTCCCGGTGGCCTTGCAAGGTGTCAGCTGGGAGGCCTGGAAGAAATTGGAAAGACTGTGGGAGGAGGATCAGATGGCAGGTAAGCCACAGCTGGGCTGGGAAGGGGGCATCCCGGAGCATGTGGCCAGCCCTGCCAGTAGCCACTCCTGGCCTAGAGTGGCCCTGAGGATTGGTTGGTACTCAACGTAGCCTAGCAGTTCCAGCAGGGGTGTAAGGATGATCATCCCTCATCCCCAAATCCTTCCATTTCAGTTTGTTCCTGGACATAGAAAGGTAGAAGTTGTATCCCTGACCACAGATTCAGTGGTGACCTGACTAGGCAGCAGGCCTGAAGTGGTGGTTCTCTCCCAGGTGCAGCATGCTCAGCAAATTGCTATGTTTTACGCTGAGGCTCAGGACTGATGTTAGCCTGGCAAGGATGCACATAGCCTGCCCAAGAAGATGCTGGCATTAGGCAAAGAATACAGGACTAAGACTCAAGGGATTTATATCCAGTCCCGTCTCAGTCACCAGCCAGCTCTATGACGTTGTTCAAGCAGCCACCTCATAGGGCCAGCCTCCTCCCACACACAGCCGGTTCTCTGGAGTCCTTTCAACTCCAAGATGGTGTGAGTCTGCAAATTTCAGCTACAGATCACAACTCAGCAATTTTTTTAAGTTTTTGCTTTATTATTTAAATTTAAATTCTAGTTATCTTTTAAATGGGTGATACTTCATTTGGTATAAGCAGGGAGCACATATATAAAGCATGATCATTCAAAATGGCAAAGTGGACAGTGGGTGGATGTGGTACTTTACCTCCTTGTTCTTTCTCCCAAGAACCCTTAGTCTCAGTCAAATCAGGAGAAAAACATTAGAAAAAAAACACTGAGGGATATTCAGGGGATTCTACCTAATAACCTGACCAGCAGTTAAAACCATGAAGGTCATCAAAAACAAGGTCTGAGAAATGCTTGCGGTCAAGAGGAACCTAAGGAATGACATGACAACTGAAAGTCATATAGTGTCCTGAATGAGACTGGGGACAGAAAAGGATATTAGGTTAAAAGTGTGGAAATCCACAAGAATTGGACTATGGACTTTAGTTAATAATAAGGTATCAATGCTGGTTCATTAGTTGTGACAAACATATGCTAATATATTAACAGAGGGTATAGAGTATACAGGAACTCTCCGTACTATCTTTGTAACTTCTTGTAGTTCTAAAACAAAAGTCTATTTTTAGTGAAGTATATACTGTATAGAATGTCTCTCCTACTGGTCACAGCTTCCCTGTCCAGAGGCAATTGATGTGGGGCTTGTGAACTGCCCTGTCTTTACAGAAGACCTGTCCACTCAAATACTTAATTACCTGCCTCTTCTCTTAACTGCCCACCTTGTCAGAAGACAGTGGTGATGTTCTACTGGGCATCTGTGAACTAATTCAGAGTTCATCTGCGTTCAGCATTTCTAGGCAGCTGCCACCCTTCTCTTGGGACTTAGTCTACCTTTCTGCTCCCTTCAGACACACCTACTTGCTCTGAAGCCTTTCTTAATCCTTGAGCAGCAAATTTCAATCTCCCTTCCATGAAACCAGCCTAGATTAACCAGTATGCTACTTCCCTTATTCTGTCTAAATAAACACATTCATTACTTGTTAATGACCACAGTTACAGAGTATCTCTCGTCCTATACTCTAAAAGTGTAGGGCATCCTTGTGTCCCCTTTGTGCTGTAAAATCCTGCTAGTATCCACGTGGGTCTTGATTTTCTTTGGTTTCCCATCATCCACAAGTCCTGCATGTGTATATCCTTCATGGTGGCCACCACCCTGGAGTATGGCCCAGGGACCATTCACATCAGATTTATCTGGGGATACAAAGATCTTGAACCCTAGAAGACCTACTAATTTATTAAAGTAGGGCCCACACACATCATTTTAAATAAGAAGCATAAGAAAATATAAGAACGTCTACAAAACCAGTAGTTTCCAAAAATACTCTGCAAAGGGCACCCTGGGATCTGGAGTTAGGTAAGGAGCAGCTATTTTATATTTTATGTCTCTTTGTAAAACTCCATTTGTACAAAAGGATTATGTTGATGGCTGGCTTGGAAACCACCTGCCTTAGGCTCCTGTGGGTCTAGGCCAGGTCTGCTGTTATTTGGCAGTTCCTAAAATACTTGATATATTTGATGAATGGTGATGTGCTCAAGCTAAAGGCAGATAGTGAGGACCATCCTGGGACAAAACTACTGCAAGTCAGAGGCTTTATAAGGCACACCGAAGCTGAAGCAAGAAGTCAAGGGCACTGAGAGGGGCTGTATTTCTCCAGGGACATCCTCAGGCTAAAATTGTCCTTCTGGCTCGAATCTCACAGATCTGGGCTGGCATACTCACAGGAGTGGAGTTTGAAGAGAAGTTTGACAGTGTAGTCATAGAGGTGACTGCAGTCCAATATGACTTGGATCAGTGGTGCTAAGCGGCATTGCCCAGCTGTTGTCACTGACACGGAGCGTGACATGTCCAAAGAATTGAATACTAGGAAATAAAAAAGGGGAGAAAGAGTGTGGGGCCAGGAAATTATAGGTGACTTCTTTAGAGAGGCAGAGGCAGGGGTAGAACATACACCACGGTCCTATTCTGTGTGTACATTATTGCATCTAATTCATGTAACCCTTACAATGCTCCTGTTGAGATAGGTAAAGATGCTCCCCTTATACAGGTAAAGAAACAAAACGTGAGTAACCTGAAGGTCTTAAGGCAACAAGTGGTTTTGCTGGTGAGTTAAAAAATCCACTAGAGAGCCCACATGGCCAAGAAGGGCAAGAGATCAGGTGCCTTCACTTCTGCCAGCCTTGAACTAGGGAGGCTCTACTTTGTGTAGGGCCCTGGAACAGCCCAGAGAAATGAAGTTTTCCTCATAACCTGGGGGAGCTCTGAACACAGAGGAGAATCTCTTCTTTCCAGTCTTCGAGGGGCTTCCTAGACCACTTACAGCTCGTCTGAGCAGAAACAGAATAAACACATCATCTTTTAGAGTTTTTTATTGAATGGGGAGCTGAGTTATTGATTAAAGGAGAGTCCTCTGTTTTACAGGGAATCAGAATTTCCAGATTAAAAGGGGCTGCGGAGACAGCTTATCCAGACCTCCTTGTCATTCCTGGCCTTTGGAAGCACTGATTTGGTGGTGGCAGTAGCTAACCTGTGTTCAAAATATCAGACATTGATCAGAAAATGTGTGGATTCCTTGTGGCTTGGTGTAGGGGTTCTGGGACACCAGGAGGAGGATGGACAATAGGAAAGCCCATGAGGGGCAAAATAAGGGGCTAGGCTAGGGAGCAGGATGTCAGGACTGAAGACTGAGGAAGGTCCTTGGGGCAGCTGGTCAATAGAAGACGTAGTACTGCCTTCGACTCTCCCTGGGTTTCTTGCTCTGGAGGCCCCTCCGTATTAACCCCTGCCCCCCTCCAAGGCCAAACAACTGGAGGCCTGGCCATGGACCCTGAGCTTACACCACCCCCAGGGCTGTTTTTCCTTCTTGCTTGCTTCTTCTGGAGACTCCATATGCAACAGGCAATGAAATTACTCTCCCTGAGGTCCCTCTGTGAGCGGAACTGCCGAAAGGGAAGCCTAGGGCTGCGTGTGCCCTGCCTCCCCTGACTGCATTAATCGTAACTGGGTTAGTCTGGCAGCTTAAAAAAAATCCCAAACTGTTCTAATTAAAAGGCAGCTTTTCTTCTTGACACAAATTAAAAGCAGCTGTCACTGCAAGGCAGCCGTCCCCAAGTCTACAGGATTCCTTGTGCTTGGCTCTGGGAAGAAACCACAGACTGCTCCATCTCCCTGCCTGCCCAGCTCCCGCTGCCTTCCAGGAATGCCCATAGCAGCCAGTCACCCTATAGCTGTGTGACCGAGGACAAGCAGCTCAATCTCTCTGTGCTCTAGATGCTCTTTTTTAGCATGCACAGGAATCACCCCGAGCAGCGTCACCCAAAAGAACTCTGTAATGATGTAAATGACCTTCCATATGGACTGTCTAGTATGCTAACCACATGTGGTTACCTGAAATATGGCTAGCGCACACTTCTAGGTGTTATTTCATTGTAATCAATTTAACTAGTTACCTGTGGCTAGTGGCTACCCTGTGGGCAGTACAGACCTGGGATGCTTGTTAAAAACAGGGTGCCAGGCTCCATCTACCTCCAGAGACTCTCATTCAGCAGGTCTGCAGTGAGACCCATGAATTTGCTTTTCTAACAAGTTCTCAGGTAATGCTGCTGCTGGTGGTCTAGAGATGACACTTTGGAAACCAAGTCCTCAAAATAAATGCTAAAGGTAATTTGCTAAGTTTCCCACAGTGTTGGCACCCTTTCAAGGGTACTGGCCAGAACCCTACGGAGTCACAGATTAGGACTCAAATGGGCGGGACTTACTCCACACCAGCTTTCTTGATTTTTTTTTTTTTTTTTTTTTGAGACAGAGCTTCAAGCTGTCACTCTGGATGGAGTGCTATAGCATCACAGCTCACAGCAACCTCCAATTCCTGGGCTCAAGAGAGTCTCTTGCCTCTGCCTCCCAAGTAGCTGGGACTACAGGCACCGGCCATAACGCCCGGCCATTTTTTGGTTGCAGCCGTCATTGTTGTTTAGTGGGCCCGGGCTGGATTTGAACCTGCTAGCTCAGGTGTGCGTGGCTGGCGCCTTAGCCCAATGAGCCACAGGCGCTGAGCCAGCTTTCTTGATTTTTGTGGTATTCAAATGTAGGCACCTGGGGCATGTTGTGTGGTTGGGCGTACATGGAACAGAGGGTTCTGGATTCCAAATCGATGCATTTGGCCACGAAAGGGGTTTCTGCAAAGACCTGGGGTTTAAACAGGGATAGCTTTGCTCCAGAAGACTTTAAACGTAACTTACCCCCAACAAACAAACAAAAAAAGTAATTCACCCCAAATAGTCCCAGACTTGAAGCTGGAAACTGACAAAATTCCATGAATTCTATTCACTTATCCCTTCATCGTTGTTTTTCCAAAGGTGGCACTTTTTCTTTCTTTTTATCTTCCATTTCTTTTCTTAGAGATAGGGTTTCACTGTATCACCCAGGTTGGAATACAGTAGTATTATCATACATCACCGCTCACTGCAACCTCAAACTCCTGAGCTCAAGAGATCCTCCTGGCTCAGACTCCCAAGAAGATGGGATTATAGGTGCTCATCACCACACCTCGCTAATTTTTCTATTTTTTGTTGGCTCAGGCTGGTCTCAAACTCCTGGGCTCAAATGACCCTCCTGGCTTGGCTTCCCCAAAAAGTGTTGAGATTCCAGGAGTGAGCCACTGCACCTGGCCAGAATTATTCTTTCATTGTTGAGTATTTGCCATATATACCAGGCAGTGGGCTAGAACAGAAGGAATTCAAAGATGAGCAGGTCATGACTCCTCATTTGGGGACAGGTATCTTGTGGTAATAATGGTAAGGGAATAATGCATAAAGACCAGGGCTAGGGCTCATGAGATGTAAGACAAAAGGACAAATGAGCTGAGCACCTGCACCTCATACTCATTCTCTCAGTCTACCTGTCTGTCAGGAGCTGGCAGGACAGCCCCAAAGCTTCCAACATTTGACTTGCTCTCCCCTGCCCAGGCAGGCAGCAGCTCTGAGAAGAGGCCAGAGCTGTTGGGAGACAGCTAGGACCAGCTAAGTTGCAACTTCTAGGTTGCACTTTCCCAGTAAGGATAATTCCAAGAGTATTACTCACGCCTGCATTCCAAAGCTAAATACAAATGAAGTTTGAATTACCCACCTTTCCACCCAAAGGAAAATAATGGAAAGTTAGCCACAATGACTGTTCATATACTTTCATGCAAATATTTCTTTGAAAATGTGTAGGACCACCCTTGTTCTCACATGTGAAGTCAGAAGTTGGTCTTTTTTTTTGGAGAGACAAGAGAGTTTATCACCCTCGGTAGAGTGCCCTGGCATCACGCAGCTCACAGCAGCCTCCAACTCCTGGGCTTAAGCGATTCTCTTGCTTCAGTCTCCCAAGTAGCTGGGACTACAGGTGCCTACCACAACGCCCAGCTATTTCTTTGTTTTGCAGTTTGGCCAGGGTCGGGTTTGAATCTGCCACCCTCGGTATATGGGGCCGGCACCCTACTCACTGAGCCACAGGCGCCACCCCATGCAAATATTTCTAATGCAAAAAAGTGCATCTATACCACTTCCCTTAACCTGGCTAGGCTGAGAGGCCAGAAAATGTACTGTATTATTTCTACTTCTCTACTGAGTTTTATAAAAGGCCCTGCTCAAATAGGTGACCAGGCAGCTGAGTACATTCCTTCTCCCACAAACAACAGTTTCTTACTATTTCTTGTGTCTCTCTGACCACATCTTATACTCAACTGACTGGTCAAAGTATTAAGGATACAGTGGCTCATGCCTGTAATCCGAAAACTTTGGAAAGCCATGATAGGAAGAGACTGGAGTTCAAGACCAGCCTAGGTATAAAGCAAGACCTCGTCTCTACAAAAAGTTGAAAACTTAGCAGAGTGTGGTGGTGCATGCATCTAGTCCCAGCTACTTGAGAGGCTGAGACAGAAAGACTGTTTCGGCCTGAAAGTTTGAGGTTACAGTGAGCTATGATGACATCACTGCATTCAAGCCTGAGCAACAAAGTGAGATTCTATTTACAAACCCACACAAGAGAAAAATACAATTAAATTCAAGATGAGTAAAAGAAGGGAGAAAAGGGGGAGTTGGTAAGCTCTCACCTAACAGACACAATATGGGGTATATGGCACATTTCCTGGGTGAAGGACTCAACTACAACTAGGACTTTACCTAATAAACACAAACAACATATATAGCCTAAAATTAATGTAATAACAATGTATATAACCTAATAGTATGTACCCTTACATTAATCTGAAAAAAAAGTATTAAGAAATTTGTTGCCCTGTCACGGGCTTAGTATAGCCTGGAACAGAATATTCTGGAAAGGAATAGGCCAGTAGCAATAAGCATTGGCTGCAGATGAACACAATGGGGAAAGCTGCAATTCAGGGTGAGGAAGTCATATGCCCAAAGGTGGTCCCTGCCACCAAACTTGTGTGTAAAAACCTGCAGTGTTGACCACCCCTTCTCAGAGCTGGATGCTTAAGTCTTAGAACATTCATTGCTCCTGTGTCCCCCAGAGCAAGGCAGGGAGCTTGTAGGGAGGCATGGGTGGGAGAGACACTAGAGAGAAGGAAGTAGCTAAGACTTTTCTGGGAAACACCAGGGGCTTATGGTCTGGAGGCACTGGGACAGGACCCCCCGCAGAAGGGAGCCTGGAAGTGTGGCCAATGCCCCCTGCTAGCAAAGTGGAACTCTCCCATAGACTTGAGTGACAACCCAACTTCACCAGCTTATACCCATGGCTGCCATGTGATAGCAGATGCAAGTCCTTCCTTCTGAGTAGAAATCATCTCCCTGAAGCCACCTAGTGCTGAATAACAGGCAGGATTAGGCCAAAGGATTGGTTAGCACTATGGCCACAGTCCCATGGCTATCAAAGAGGTATGACTTGGATCAGGCCTATCTCATGGTTCAGAGGTCATCTGTTCCATGCTTGCTTTAAAAAAAAAAAAAGAAAGGTATGACTTGTCTTTGGGCTCTTAGAGGCCTGGGCTTCTAGAGGGAGGCTAGCAGGGAGGGGTAGTATGGTCTTTCTGCTCAGAAATGAAACAACCACTTTGAGACTACCTGGGAGCTTTGGGCTATCCCTGAATGAGGGATGGAAAGAGCAGAGATAAGATGTGAACACTGGCTCGGCGCCTGTGGCTCAACGGTCTAAGGCGCCAGCCACGTACACCTGAGCTGGCAGGTTCAAATCCAGCCCGGGCCCGCCAAACAACAATGATGGCTGCAACCAAAAAATGGCCGGGCATTGTGGCGGGCGCCTGTAGTCCCAGCTACTTGGGAGGCGGAGGCAGGAGACTCGCTTGAGCCCAGGATTTGGAGGTTGCTGTGAGCTGTGATGC
>CAUYON010136946.1:0-52663 GCA_963573935.1 Arctocebus calabarensis | reverse complement strand
CCTGCCGCTCAGCCCCGCCCCCTCCTCCCCCCGCCCTGCGCTCCGCAGAGCCCTGCCGCTCAGCCCCGCCCCCTCCTCCTCCCACGTGAAGGGGGCTCTCGCCATTAGCAGCTCCGCCCTTTCACCCTGTGCTTTGTAACTGCTGCTGCGAAGTCGTTTATAAAACACAGCCGTAACCGTGTAATTCCTCCCACTGCATGAGACTCTGAAATGGCCAGCTTCGGTAACACGGTAAGTTACAGCCCTGAAACGGTGCCCCGGCCCTTCTTGAACTGTCTGAACGCACCTAGACTGATAAATGCGTAGAAGATGGATTCCTGGTGACACATGTACCTCAAACAAGCAAATTCTTTTCTTGCCACCAGAAACTACCTCATGGTGTTTCTTGTCTCAAATTCCTCCTTTTCTTTCTTTTTCAGGAAAAACCCCGATCATGTCTCAAAATATAACGCTGGAGCGCACAGCCTTGGCTTTCTCCACCGGACTCCGCCCAGGTCAATGCCACAGCCACTGTGTCGTGGCCTCACCCACAGGAGTCGCACGTGCTATGAGCCTCCCCGCCCACTGGGGTCCCCCACACTATGAGCCTCCCCGCCCACTGAGGTCCCCCACACTATGAGCCTCCCCGCCCACTGGGGTCCCCCACACTATGAGCCTCCCCACCCACAGGGGTCCCCCACACTATGAGCCTCCCCGCCCACAGGGGTCCCCCAGGCTATGAGCCTCCCCGCCCACTGGGGTCCCCCACACTATGAGCCTCCCCGCCCACAGGGAGGCTCCATCGTTCTTGGTGTCGGGACTCCAGCTCTTAGCTCACCATCTGCCTGGCCTTCAGTGACAGTAAGTACAGCTGAGGTTAACCAAGTGTCCATTTTGTGGCAGTTTTTGTTTCAGGAGCCAGGGGAAGAAGGAACAAGGAGGAAGAGAGACGTAAGATAAGGCAAGGCCCTGCTTTCCACGGCGTACTAGCTGGGTCTGTGCAGTTCAGGAGAAGCTCTGTAAGCTGACCCTGCCAGGGACTGCAACCAACTGGGCAGCACACGGAGGTGGTCAACGTAGGGCACTGGGCCTGCTCTGCTGAATCCTATGTGCAGTGCACGTGCGGTCTGGGAAAATTAGGTCAACTTGAGGGTCCCTGGAGGGAGGAGCAGCTCGGAGGTGCAGCTAGGAGCTAGGAGGTGCTGCTGCGTTTACAAGTGCAGTTGAGATGGAAGACCACTGTGAAGTGACACTGACTGACTAATCACCGTTCCAAGAAGTTTAATCCCAAAAAAGGTACACACAGCTCTCTCCTACAATGACTCATTTTGTTCTATTCTAACCCCAGAGTAAGGAAGGAAGGAAACGCTCTCTCATACCCCAGTGGCTTTGGGGCAACAACTCACTGCCTTTGTTTTCCAAAAGGCATTTTCTCACCTGCACTTTAGGAAGGTGGTAGCTCATACTTGTAATCCCAACACTCTTGGAGGCTGGAGGCTGGTGGATTGCTTGAGCTCAGCAGTTCAAGACCAGCCTGAGCTGAGCAAGGCCCCCATCTCTAAAACCAGCTGAGTATGGTGGCAGGCACCCATAGTCCCCGCTACTCGGGAGGTTGACGTAAGAGGATCCCCTGAGCCCAAGAGTTTGAGGTTGCTATGAGCTGTGCCACCACCGCACTCAAACCCAGGGTGACAAGTAAGACTCTGTCTCAAAAATAATAAAATAAAGTGTATAATTAAATGGTTTGTGTATATTACATTATTAAAAAATGAAGGAATTTGAGTAGCACAGTACAGATTGCTTCCTTTGAAGAAGCTCTATAGCACTAGACACACACTTGCACAGACACCTCCATGTGTGCACACCAACGCATGTACACACACATGTACACATGTCAGGCAAGCACAAGTATATGGGCGTTCTCACACACATGTGCACACATGCAAGCCCACAGGATGTAAAAGCCCTCACACTCACACATGTGCACATACACCCAAACACATCCTCACATTCACATGTGAGCACATACGTAAAACAACACTCACACAAACACATGTGCACGCTGACACACAGAAACACGTGCACACACTCTCTGCCACCTGCACACCTCACTCTTCTGTGCCGCCACTGAACACAGTACAAACTTAGCATTAACTCTTTCCTCGACTGGTGAAAAGTAAGCTTCAGTTTTAGCATGCACATCAAGTAAAATTGATGTGAGTGCTAAATTTTCTTAATATTTGAACATTTCTCTCTCTAAAGAGATGAAATATTTCCCTTCCCACGCAAACTGTTATTTTCAGGAGGTCTCTGTTTTCACATAGACAGTGACTCACTGTCTTCAGGTGGGAGTTTAGGTTTCTCAGGCGGCAGCTGGGAGACGGGACGTGTTTGCTTCTCACTGATAGCACCAGCAAGGAAACATTAACGTTTGTCAGTGATTAAAATGAACTGTGCGACTCACACTGTGTGGCTACATGCTGCACACTAAATAGTAACCACTGTTGTGCCTGCCTAGGTGAGCTTGCCCAGCTCCCGTGTGCCTGCCAGTCCTGTAAATAGTCATCCGCCTGGTGGGCATGAGCAAACTTCTGCAAGTGCTGTGGGGTGAGGTTAAGAAGTATTAACAAGGACCTGTATGTCCTCCCACCCTATGGACGAAGTCAGCAGTAGAAGACCCAAAGCTGGTCCGTACAGAACTTCAAGCAAACTGGAAAAAGATACAATTTTTCCTTAAAGCTAAGTTTCTGAACCTCATCACTACTAAAATTTGGAGTTATATTCATTTTTTCCATGTGTGTGGAAGGGCAGAGGGCAGACCACTGTTATGTGTTGCTAGCAGCATCCCTGGCCTGTACCCAGGGATGTTAGGGGTAGCCCTCTGCACGTGGGAAAATGAAAAATATCTCTGTACATCTCCTTCCTTAAGTAGAATCTACTTTTTTCTCTTGGTATAATCAACATAAATACACTTCCAAATGGGGATACAATATTATGACCAGAGAAAGGACCCTTATGACTGTATACTAACAACCCCCCCCCCACTTTTTGTATCCTTTATGGTAGCTTTTCATAATGGTTTCATAATTTTTTATTCTATCTTTACTGAAATTAGATAAATTTGATATTGGAGAGAAATTCTATGTCTTTTCTATGAACATGATTAGCTTATATTACCTATAATCTCAGCTCAATCCTAAATCCTCATTCAAAGCATTTAAACATATAAGTCTTAAAATACAGAATATGTCTTATTTTATCAATAAGATCTAAGTCTTCTGAGTAAAACATCTATTCCTAACAACATATTCTCCCATGCTTTACAAATTTAGAAGCGACAAGCTACTACCTTTAAATGTGATTTATTTATGTTGGGAATTGACTTATAAATGGTTATTACAAATTTCATCAATAGAATTCTAAAACCTTCTAGCATGGATTATAATGAGTCTCTCACTGAAGGTCTGTCATTAGTTCTATTTGATCAACCAGTGAGTCCATTCACACAAATATACTTCAGTTATAATATATACTTTGGGTCTGAACCACTGAAAGTTATCTTTATGAATTAATGATGTGGGAAGATGCACAAGGAAACCCACAATATTATTTTGTTATCTCTAACAGTGTTTATGTCATCTATATGTGTGGCCCCAAGGCCATGTGGCTGTTAGGAAGCAGAGGGTGGAGGGCAGGGGGAGCACAGCAGGAAGTGAGCAGCAGGTGAATGGATGAAGCTTCATCTGTATTCACAGCCACCTCCCATCGCTCACATCACCTCCTGAGTTCCACCTCTTGCCAGATCAGCAGCAGCATTAGATTCTGATAGTGACTCACCCCACACTGTAAACTGTGCGTGTGAGGGATCTAGGTCACACGAGATCCTTATGTGCAGGCAGAATCGGGACCAAAGACCCCATTCTTGGCAGGGGAGAGAACCCCCAGAAAAAGAGAAAATTAAAAAGTAAGCTGAAGGAGTTGGAACAAAGAAAGTCACTTAATGTACCTTTAATCCAGCCATTGCTAAATTTCTTATCTGAACAAGTTTCCAGCCTTTCCTGAAACTCCAGTCTATTAGGGATACAACCTACACCAATGCCCTGCTGAGTCTGTCAAGGCAGAGGAAGGCAGTGGCCATAAAAGAGATCATGGCAAGACCTGGAACAGATACATCTTCTAGGTCATTTCCTGCCCATTAAATAGACAAAGCAGATACCCATTATGGAGATTTGCATTTGGTTGGGGCAGAGACCGAGGGAACAGCTCAAGCCCTGAGATATGGGCAGGAGGGGTTACATCCCTTATTGCAGAGGAGCATCCTCTGTTGTGATGACAAGAGGAAAATGCCTCTCCCACTGATTCCTCAGAGGAGATTAACGCCAGTGGCGTTTTACTCCACAGTAGCTTTAACACCTCCCTAGGAATCTGTGTGTGTGACTCCAGATAGGAGGCTGCCCCCACACAAGGCTCAAATTTCAGATTCCACAGAACTGCTCAAATCCTTAAAGTTAATGATAATAACAATAGGAACAGCTATGCTCACTCAGAGAAACTGTTGGTGAATTTGTTCCCTCCCTCAGCTTCCCACCTAGGCAAATAGATTTCAATAAAAGCAAAGTGGAACAGAAACTCAAGGCCACTCACTGGAACCCACAAACAGGCAGTGGTCCCCTGAGTTCCCACCTTTGAAAATTCTATTCTGTATCTCATGTTTCTTTCTTTATTGTCATTCCTAACTTTATATTTCTTCAGTCAGTCATGCCAGTTCCACAGGTCTTAGTGGACCCTGCCCCAGAGTGGGACCCCAACATTATGAGAGTCTAATGCCTGATGATCTGAAGGAAATACAATGAGCGTGAATCAGCCTGAAGTCATTCCCTCATGACCAGGACTGTAAGGATATTGTTCCCCATGAAACTGGTTCCTGGTGCCCAGAAGTTGTTCCCATGTTTAAGGAAACCTTGAATGTAAATGAAAGTATCACACTTGGCGATCAATAACTCTAACACCCTCTTCCTACCCTCTATCTCCCTCCCTGACATCTCCTTAGGATCTGACTTGCCCACTCCCTGAGTGGCCTGAGCAGGGGAGGGAGGTCAAAGTTGGGGCTGTGCTCATGCTCCTTCTCTAAACTTCCCACTTCCCAATCCTGCCCCATCAGGTGTAATCTGAGAAGGACAGAACTATGTTTAGGTCAGTGGTATTGAAACGTAAAAATATATGAAACAGGGGCAGCGCCTGGGGCTCAAAGGAGTAAGGTGCCAGCCCCATATGCCAGATGAGCATTAGAGAGTCATTCTCTAATGGGGGTTCAAACCCAGCCCTGACCAAAACACACACACACAAAAAAAAAGCATATGTGTGTGTGTGTATAACAGATCACTCTGAACGTATAAGTAATCTTTGCAATGATTTCATGACATCACAAAGCTGAGATAGTCAGCTATAATTTTATGCACCTGTACAATTTAAGCCACATGTGAATATTTCATATACACAGTATATAATAGCAGTGGTGATGCAGACGTTCTTTAGCCAAACCAATGGAGTCTTGTTTCACCATAGGATTTAATACTGTTTAGACATACACAGGGGAAGTCAATATGAGCCTGTGAGAGATTTCTTTTTAATTAATTTTGATTATGTATTCAGTGGAACCTATTTATATTTCCCAGTGTACAACTTTTAATGACTCTCTAATGCTCATGTGGCTTTCTCTGCTAAATTGTTTCCCTGAAGCATTTTCTTTTCTCAGTATGTGAGAAAAAAAAAATCTTACAAAGAAGAAGAGTTTATTGTATTTTAATTTTATGTTCCTTGCTTAGTAGATGCCCAAAAGGCATTTGATAAGTGCTTATTCCTAAATCAAAAAATAAATGGTGGATTTCCCAGCAGCACATCAGACTGGTACGGACATTACAGCTCCTTCCTTGGACTCCACACACATCAACTGGCAGGATCTGACCTAACATCACAAGTCAGAGGGGACGGATCATCGCAGTACTTGCTGTCTGTGATCTGTTAATTATTCAGTTGTGTCAAAGGTCCATTACCAGTAATAATTAAAAGTGAGGCCCCCGAGGGAATGTTGATGTCTGCTGGGGTGGCTTTATAGCTGGCTGAACATCATACATTGATTGATGTCACTATAGTAATAGGTCTTTACGTCTTCTCAGATTTTTATCAGTGATATAAAAGGCAGCAAATACACTACAAGGCACACAGCTGAAAACACGGCTATTACGACAAAAGACAGACTCAACATTCAGTGTCCTTCTCATGCAGTTAGAAAGACCTGCATCCAAACCTCAACCCAGAAACTCAATATTCACATGACTTTGATCATTACTTACTTTCTCTCTCTTCCACCAAATAGTGACATAAAAACCTGAGATATTTGACTGTTGTATGAGGAAAACAAACAAAACGTAAAGTTTCCAAGGTGGGAGTGGAACATCTCTGGCCAAACCTGACAGTGTTTCTATTCTAAATACAACTTTCTACCCCAATATCACTTTGGAAACCTTAAGGGTGAATAGAGATTTAAAAGTGAAAACTGAAATAATCTTTATTCACAGATATATTTTTATAAGTAGAAATTTCAAATGATTTTACAAAAAAAATGTTAAACCAAATGTGTCAATTTTACAAGACGACAGAATAGGAGATCAATATAAAACGTCAGTTTTAATTTTATGCATGAGCATTCAACAATTAGAAAATTAAATTTAAAAGCAATATACTGTTTATAAGAATCTCAGATACATAAATGATTAGGAATAAATCCATCAAAAGATATTCAAGATCTTTCAAAAAAATTCCAAAACTTTGGTGAGAAACTCTAAATATAGGGAGATATACATCATAGTTATGTGTTGGAAACGTTAATACAGTGAGCAAAAATACATCAACTAAGTTTAAACTTATTATAAAGCTACATATTAATACAGGGTTGGATTTGAATAAGGACAGATGAATACATTATGGAACAGAATAGAATCAATAAACTAATATTCAAGTCAAAAAATGATTTTAACAAAAAAAAAAATCAAACAATACAATAGGAAAGGAAAGTCCCTTCAAGAAATGGTGTTGAAACAAACTGGAGGAGGAGAATTGTTTCAACTTATCATTTGTAATTTTTTTCTTCTGAGTGTAAATAATTGAATTAAATACAATTTAAGATATAGACAAAATATTGTGACCAAACATAATACTAAGATAGTTCTAGACTAGATATCAACTATACACCCTCTATTTCTTTTTTTTTTTTAAGCCTTAAAAGAAACAAATTTGGTAAGCATGGCAGTGGAGATCAATTCTTAGTTTTTTTATATGTATAATTGGGTTGTATTACCTAATAACTTCTATCAATTCTAAATTTCCATTAAAAGGAGCCAAAAATATAAAGATTTAAAAGATGAGTCTTACTTTATCAACCAGATTCAAGTCTTTTAATTTAAAAATAAATATTATTTATATAGAGATAATATTTATCTATACGCATTCCCATACACACTTACATATATATAAAAACTATAAGTTCTCCCATACTTTCCAAAGTCAGAGAACACTTCCTCTAAATGAGATTTTTGGAGGGATAGGAATTGACTAATAAATGATCATATTTGTTGTCTTGATATCTGACCTAAACCAAGATTGATCATAGACTTAACTATAAATGCTAAAACTAGAAATGTAAACACTAACCAAGCATATCTTCTTTGAAGATACGCTCATCCTATCTGCCTGTGAACCTGTAAAGAATGTTTACACACTATAAGCATGCATATCCTGATTTTTTTTCTTTGCATATTGTTGATCATTCACTATTATAAACATATTAAGTATTATAAATATATTAAAATCTACACTAAATATTATTCAGCAATAGAAAGTTGTAAAACGCTGAAACATGTCACAACATAGATGAATCTCTCTGTAAATGGGAAAAGCCAGACATAAAATACTACATTTGTTTCAGTTTCCTAATGTCACATAACAAATGACCACAAGTGCAGCAGATTGGCACAACACCTGTTCATCACCTCACATTTCTGCAGGTTAGGAGTCCAGGTGGGGCTGCTGCCGCTCAGGGTCTCACCAGGCTGAAATAAAGGTGGAGGCTTGGCTGGAATTCTTTCCTTCTATTTTTAAAATTTAAATTTTAATGAAAAATAATTCAGGTAAAGATTATCCATCGATGAAAGAAGGCAAGCTTTTCAAAGGAGATTCAGACTGTCCCTGCTAAACCAATGACCAATGTTGGCATTGCTAGGAGGGGACGCTGGGCATGGGCTGTTCCCCTGGGTAGTACACAGCGTCACCCATGAGTGTTCTCCACTCTGAATAATTAACCTTCCATCTAATCAATCCTTCAGAATTTGCTTGGAGTTTATAGTCAATCCAGCAAATAGAGGAAAAAATTAAATACATAGATGGGACAATCAATAAAAACAGAAGCAGTTACATTCTATACAGGAACTTCAAATTACTTCAAGTCAGAATCATGAAGAAAAGAAACAAAACTGATGGGAGGATTCTATTACATTACAAGAGACCTGAAAGATTGAACAAACAAATTAAAGGGATGAACTTTCTGGATTCTGCTTCAAACAGACCAATTATAAAGTCCTATTTCTGAGATAATCAAGAGAAATTCAAGTTTGAAATGAATGCCAGATGGTACCAAGAAAATATCACCATTTTTTGATAAATGTGATAATGACATTATAGCTAAGTAAGGAAATGTCCACATTTTTAGAGGCAGCTATACCAAGTTTACAGCAGTAAAATCATATGGAATCTGGAAATTTGTTTTAAAATACCTCAGTAGTGTGTGTGTGAGAGAGAGAAACGAGAGGGGTGGAGGTAGAAGCCCCAACTATGGCTACATCTAGACCGTAGATGAATTTAAGACAGAAGGAACTTCTTGGAAATTTTCATTAATTTTCAAAATAGGAAAGAGAATTCCACTTCTGGCAATCCATGGTGGAGTAACAGGATCTAGGTTTTCCCTTCCATTTTCCTTGTGGATGAAATACATGATTCAACATTTATAGACATCATAAGCAGTTACCACCAATGCCCCCTTTGGTAAAGAAAACGACAAAGTGATCCTTCTGTTCACCTTACAGATTCACCCCCAGAAGCACATTTTGGTTGTGATGTAGGGAGGGAAATCCAAGCACAGGCTGGCAGGATCCTTGAGAAGCAGAGCTGAGATGGGACTGGAGGGATCTGAGGAGGTTGGTGCCTCTGGAGGTTATAGAACTCAGAAGGGTAGGGTGCTACCCAATACCAATGCTCTAAAAGTCTGCCTCCAAGTCCATTTCAGCCCTTGCTGAATACCAAGATGAGTATGTGGAGGCGGGTTTCCACAAATCTGTGCAAAGAATGGCTGGAAATCTGTAAGCTGAGCTCTCCTAAAGCATACAGAAGGCTGGTGATTGTTCAAGTTCATGTATGCCAGGGCTGAGAGGCTTTGATGATCACTTGATTCGGTAGAGACCTCTGAAGAGCCTTTCCCCAGAATTGTACACTATCCTTGCACCAGTAACTAATTTAGACCCGCTCTGACAAAGACTGAACTGAGATTTGAAGGATTTGAATTGGACCACAGAGTCAAGGCCAGGAATATTCAGTGGACCATAGTTAATGCCAAAGTATTAGATTTGAAATATACAACACACAAAAGAAATTACCAGACATGCCAAGAAACAAAAAATGACGACATATTCAGAACAAATGAATTTTCTGCTTGTATCCTGTGATGGATTAGAGAATCCAGAAAGAAATTCATCCTGGGCAACCCACTGCCAACAGGCCTAGGCTGTTTTCTTTGGCTAAACTCTACTTCTATCTGGAGTGATTCTAAGTAACATGCATTTAAGTAGCCAATATAAGAAGGTAAGTGGTTTTCCTGATATATCGCTTTTCACAAATGCAAATTTTGCTTTTCCTAAGATTTCTGGACTAGATTTTAATTTCATCAAAGTTCTGCTAGAGAGTTTTTCAGTCAACACTGGGTTATTCTCTAAACATGTCTTGCCTTTGAGAACATATTGTTTGAGTTCAGAGTGACCACATGCTGCATCCACAATGCTGAGCTCCCGGAGGTGGTGATACACAGGTGCAGCTACCTCGAAATGGACTTTAGTTTGATTTTAGCAAAGTGTTTACCAAAGGCCCCCTTGGCACATCAGGGCTAACCCTTGCAGGCACGTAAGGCCATGGAGCCACTGTTTGCTTTCAGGCTACCAAGCACTCTTCACGTTGGTTCTTAACATCTATAAACAAAGCAATGGTTTTAAGTATCAGAAAACATGTTTCTATGACACAGTCGGGAAGCAGCTAATCCTTCCTGTCCTTTGTCTGCTCAAACCTTTCCCAATGGAACATCACTACAATTAATGGTGCTCATTGGTCCTCAGCCATGTTGTCAGTCTTCAAGTCCTTGGATAAAATCTAACGTTCCCAAAAAGTACTTCGTTAACTATATTATGAAAATTCGGTCAATAACTATAAATTTCCCTCTCTTGGCAACTGTTCAAAGCAATTTCCGAAATTCGTGTGGATTTTAGACTTTGCAGAGCGCAGTGCTGAAAGCGTAGGCTCCATTACATGCTCTTCTCAGCACTGCTCAGCTCTCACCTGCACACTCTGCTTGATCCTAAGTGCCACGCGTCCCATAGGACACTGCCTACCTCACATGTGTTCAGATGAGGTCAGTGAGGAGGGGGAACTTTCAGAAACTGTGCCATGCCAGAGATGTTTGACTTGGGATCAAGAGCATTTTGGTGGTGCTGTCCTTCATGAGAAGAGGGCACCATACAGGTGCCCATACAGGTGGGTCCAGGGACAATGAGAGGGGACCTTGTCTGGGATGTTCATCACATCTCCCAGCTCTAAGAATAATCGCACATCTTTACACACATACTAATCCTCTTTGAATAAATAAGTGAATGACTGATAAAATTCTTTTTGAAAGCTAAGTTTCTGTGGCTCTAAAACATTTTTGTGTCATTGAAATTTGTAATCATTTTAGAGACCCCTGGAGAATCAGGATCAAAACTAGGTTCTAATGCTGTATCAGACAGAGTTCTCCAGACAAGATAGACAGACAGACAAACACACACACACACACACACACACGCACACAAATATATATATAGAAGGAGGTTTATTATAAGAAATTGAGTCATGCAGTGATAGAAGCCAGTGAGCATGAAATGTACAGAACCTGAAGACCAGGCAGGCTAGAGACCCCCCCAGGGAGCTGGGGCTGGAAACCCAGGGCTCTGGTCTGCAGGCACCTGCTGGCAGCTCCTCCCACTAGGCCAGACTCTCACCTGCAAGGCCCCATGTGATAGAGGGCACGAGGCCTACTCAGAGTTACCGATTACAGACACACCCTCCAAGAGGCACATAGAATTCACCATCACAAACACACATTAGCTTATTATGTCAGCACTTGTATTTTTTCAAACTTCTATTTTGAAAAGCTCCGATAATTCCGATTCCTGCTCCTAACTCACCCTCTTCCCCTCTCTTCCTGTCACTTCTTCCTCAGCTGCCTCCACCACCTGCGTCCAGATCCTTCTCTCTCTTCTTTTATTAAGAGTAACTACTCTTGTTAAATTTCTGAAGATGTCTCACACACTGAAAACCAATTTCTCCCTAGCTCATTTTGGATGAGATATGAAATTAGAATTTCTGAGTTTGGAGGCAGTATTTCCTATTTTAGTTTATCTATGGAGATATCCATGTGTCAGAACTAAAGCAACAAGCATTTCCAAGTCAGAACACATGAAGATACCTGAAATTTAAGCAGAGATAAATACAGGAGCCCCCATAGGATCAACAAGAGGAGGTTAGGTTTTATATTTTTTATATTAGCAATATTTTCATTATTATATTATTTATACCATGCAGACACTCAGCATCATTTTTTTTTCTCATTTTTGTTTTCAGGTGGATTGATTCATGTTAATTACCACAGTACATGATATTTTACTTAGAGCTTTAGATAATGATCTTACAAAAAATAAAACTACCAGAAAGAAAATTCCCTGAAGTTTAAGTAAATTTTCAGTTCAATCCGAACAATTGCTTAAGTAACGACATAGATAAATCTTAATTGTTAGGTGTTTAATAAAAATATATTCCTCATTTTCCTCATCTACATAAACTAAAATCAAAATTCATTGTGGAAAACTTGAGGGAGATGATGACTTATTACCAAAAATGAATATAATGAAAAATTCAAGATAGTATTTCCAAGGCAATAAGTTTAGAGAATATTTGCCTGAAGTATAAATTTTCTATTAAAGAGAAGAGCAAGTAGACACCCCTGGATTTTGCCTTCTGTGAAGTCATTCTACTGGCAGCAAAACACAGGACGCGCTGTTAAATGTGAATTTCAGGCAAATAAGGAATAATTCTGCTCATGTTTAGTACTAGTATTTTTAAAGTAAGTGCATTCCAAATACTGCATGGAATATGCTTCTACTGAATAGCTAGGTGTCCTCTCTTGCTGCTTGCTAAATATTGCAACCTTCTAAAGGCACCTCCCCACAATCCTCTGCGGTCTGGACTCTGCTGTTCTGATTTGCACACAACTTCGTACCCAATCAGATTGCAGCTGCACTTTGACAATGCTGTGCTCTCAAGTTAACTCTAAAACGCCTCTCTCCTTTACTTCTAGGTCCAATAACTAACTGTTGTATGCGTGGCACTCAGGGGTCAGACGGAACATATGCAATAAAGGTGAATTTTAGGGAAAATATTAAAAACTGGCATGCCTTTCTCTGTCATAAGTAATTAACTAAGTCTATCCTAAAACTGTCCACTCAATTTTGCTTTCTGGTTGCTACATTCTGAATATTTTTGCCCGTAAAATTCATCTGATGAAAGCTTCTCCTCACTGTGATGGTATCAGGAGGTGGGTCTCTGGGATGTGAGTGGGTCATGAGGGTACAGCCTTTGTGAATCCAATTAATGCCCTTAGAAATGGGCCCCACAGGGCTGTACTGCCCCCCTGTGCCATGTGAGGACACAAAGATCGCAGCCGTGAACCAGAAAACAGGCCCTGAGGAGACACAAATCTGCTGGCACCTTGTGGTTGGACTTCCACCCTCCAAAATGGTAAGAAATAAATTCCTGTTTTTTATAGGCCACCTGGCAATGGCACTTTGTCATAGCCTCCTTGAATAGAGTAAGACATTGATGTAGGAAGCAAAACAATAATTAAATAAAATAAAGTAAACCTAATCTTTAGGACAAGAACAACAGTTAACGTTCATGCATCAATTGAAAATACCACTGAGAGGAAGAAGCTGACGCCCAGGGCCTGGGAGAGTTTTAAAGTAATAAAATCTTCCTAAACACACACCAGCTAGATGAGCCGGGTGTTGGCCTATGACATACTCGCCACTGCAAAGGAAAATCTGCCAATGTCCTCTTCCAAGCAGATGTATCAGTCAAGTTGTTCTGTGATAGAAGTAATGATTTTTGCTGTAATTAATATAGAACCATCCAAAACTGCTGTGAGGTCTGAGGTTTTGTACACTTTCTGCTTTATAGCGTTGAGAGTAAAGGTTTAAGAAGGAGAATAAATTTATCCACTGAAGAAAAGATCCAAGAATAGGAATGTGAGTTGGGTATGTTTGGTGCCAGATTACATAGAATACTGTTTAAAGGGTTCCTCGCTTTTATGTTTCATTACAGTTTTTATTGTGCTGGTGAGGAATTCAGCTGGTAAACTAACCCAGCTGAGAATGCCATGTCTTTAAAAACTTCCACCCCATCCCACACAGAGCTCCTGAGTGAGCGTGGAGAAGGAACACGACTGTCAGGTTTCACTCCACACTCCCTGCTGCTCCGAGGCAGAAGGATGCTTAGGCTGAGCGGGAAACTGTAGCAGGGAACAGGAAGACAAAATGGAATCAGAAAAGAACCATTTTTCTCTGCAACTGCCTGAGGCGATTCACTTACATCTGTAAAATATGCATCAGTTGCTAATGGAAATATAGGGTCCTCATGAAGGAAAATCAGGATGCAAGTGCGTGAAAAGCTATGGGCTGATAGCCCAGGAGCCCTATACTATTAACCTATATGCAAGTTTAAATGCTACCTCTGGTAGTGAAATTATAGCATAAATGTCTCACTGCATAAGTGTCAGAGGAGCATACAGAACACTTCTGCAACAGGGTAATAGAAATACAACTCAGAAATTTAGTCTTGCAAAAATGTTGTGCCATATCATATTTATGCTGTTCCACATTTAGGGATATGTATTATGGGTGACCAGATTATCCAACAAAATCCACCATAAGAAGTTTGAGAAATCAAATTGGGTGAAAATAAAGAGAAGCACAAAAGAGATATTTGTGCACGTTCCATCTCTGTTCTATTGTGCTAGTCAAAGAATCTGCTTACCCAAAAGGTAAATGAGAAGCCCCTGCAGTCAGAGAGTTTTTATAGAATGTTTCTGTTTGTAGAGTCCTAAAGACGCTGTCCTGCAGGAGAGGGAGAGGAGAAGGCCTCTCACTGAAAAAGAGATTGCAAATTACATCCTCCATTCCCTGAAAACCGTTCTCACTGCGCACCGGAGATGAAACAGGAAATTTTATTCATGGAAACCCTTCCATTCCCAGTGCTCTTAAATTAAACTTTAAACTTTATGAACTTCTGATGAAGTCATACTGAAATATTTAAGCCTACGATTATGTATGCATATGATCCGTATAAGTAACTGTGTGGCTTTAAAATCAAAGTCAATTTTACTGAGTCAAAATAAATCAGACTATGACAAGAACATTACCCCCACTAGGGGATGTCTGATCAGCCACCCTGGCAGTCTGCAGCCACCATCCCATCAGGTTTAACCAGAATCCCCGAAGCGCAGCCTCCCCCTCGTGATTTCCCGTCCTCTCCTGGGTTATGACTCCCAATGAGTGGAGCCCTATGTCCCGCTCCCCACTGCAAAACCGTGTGGCTGTGGGTCCCTGTAATACCAGGGAGGTGCCCACCAAGTGGGTCCCTGTAATGCCAGGATGGTGCCCACCAAAGTCTGCCTTGCCACGTTTTGCAAGTATCACCGAGTAAGTTTTTCTTTAACATCAGTAGGTAAAGGTGTGGAAGCCGGTTCAGTATCTCAGGAATGTCTCAGAGGACAGTGTGCAGGTGGTTTGGGGTGGGGTCCAGGCAGCTGATGTGCTCCTGGCTCCCTCCGCTACACGCACCAGCCACTCCAGTCCAGGCTGCAGGTGTGTTTTCTGGAGAAACTCGACCGGGGGTCACCGAGATCTGCAAACCCAGATAGAACAGGCCTGGGGTGAGGTGAGAGGTTAAAAGCAGGGAGATTAAATTCTGTAACTGAACCATGGAGACTACAATACCTTTCCCGGACCAGCTCTCCAAATGCTACCCACTGTGTCATGTCACCCAGGTGGGACACTGGAGGAGTCCCCTCTGGACCTGCCGGCCCCAGCGAAACCTCCGCTCAGCCTGCTGCACGGAAGGCAGGTGCCCCGGCAGCTGCGCCCGCCCGGCTCAGGCCGGCTTCTAGGGGCTTCCGCTTAGATCTGAACAGAGAAACACAGACACTCGCAAGCAAGCAAACAAAAACGAAGAAAAACCAAAAGCCAGCAGAAAAACCATCCGTTCACTCCTTCAAAGTGACGAGAGTACACTGGTCATCAGGTGACAGCACAGCGCCACGCACGCACGCACGCACGCAGGCTGGCACGCACCAGGGAGGCGCAGCAGGTGTCTCTTGGTGCTCAGAAATCAGGGTGCAATTAACCTCACCAGAGGTTTGCTGGAGACATACCTGTGATGGCTTCAGGGAGGGGAGGCCGGGGTGGCCGGGCCTTCAGGTCCTGATGCTGGGGACATCACGCAGGGAAGGGCCACGATGCTGCCAAGAGCCTGGGGAACCACCCCCCCCCCCGCAGGGCGACGGGCACCCCCCCCCCCGGAGTCTCTGCGGAGTGGGGATGTCCCTCCCCTGACCATACTCTCTCACTGGCTGGCAGCAGCTGGGGAGTGGCCGTGGTAGGGACACTGTGACACATCCCACAACAGCCACCGCCGAGGCTGTCACACTTCTCATAGCTTGCTGCCCTTCCCAGACAATCACAACCATGTGTATCACAATCCCGGGTATCTCCATGGTGAGCACACAAACGGCCGCAAGACCTCACTGACAGGACAGCAAGCATCCGTTTCTGGTCAGGAGGCTGCTGGTCTGGTTGGGCTACAGCAGACCTGCCCTGGCTTAGCTGCGCTCTGTCTGGACAGCTTTGTGTGTGCTGGCTGGACTGTCTCGCGTGTGACCCACCTAACACCCGAGTGTGTTCTCAAGACCAAAGCAGGACGGAGAGGGAGGCAGGATGCACCAGCCCCTGCCTGAGCCTTTGCTTGCCTTGAGTTTTCTGCTGTGTCTAAGCAATCCCCATGGCTGGCCCAAGAGTCAGAGTGGGAAGGAACAGCAGCGTCAGTGGACCAAGGGCATGGACTTCCACCCACACAAACATCTTCACCTCCACCCATGGCCCTGCCACCTCTCATCACACTGCCAATCCCAGCATCAGGTTCAAGGTCTTGTGACTTATCCCAGCTGGGTATCAGATGCGTCTACACTCCACCAAGAGACTAATGATCTAAAAGGCAAGTTATGTGGCCCTACTAATGGGAAGACAGGGACCGACCCCAGTTCCAAAGGAGAAGGATGAGCAGCTTGCGGCGGGCACTGGTCCGGGGAGTTCTGAAATCTCCCTGGCAGGCGGCAGCAGGAACACGACCCAGGAGGAGGGGCCGTGTGTTTTCCTGACCCTGTGTCCTGCACCCCCATGGAGACTTCCCAGTCCCCCTTGATGCCCCGGCATCTCCATCTTCGGTGGCCACCGCTGAGCAGAGCTTGGGAAGATCTGCCCTTTGAGTGAGATTTCCAGGCCGATTCCTACCTGGTTGGAACGTTGGGAGCCCAAGGCATGAAGGAAAACTTTTTCAACTTTAAGGTTGAAAAATATTAAAACTTTCAAAGGCAAAAACTGAAAGCTCTCACAAGCCCTTTCAAGGAGCTTCTAGAGCCCATTCTCTCAGAGCAACTGAAGAGGAAGGCGCCTGATCCAGGGATGGCGGCCCACACAGGCAGGGGGCAGTCAGGCATTCTAGGGGGGCCAGAGCAGGCCCACTGCACAGAGAGGGGAGCCTGCTTGTCATATGACCAATCACAGCCACCTAAGCTGTCACTCCCTTAGTGTCCCACAGCCCTCTGTTAGCAGATGGTCCTTGGAAGTTTCCACAGGGAAAAGTGGGAGAGAGCTGTTTTAGGCAGCAGGAATTCTATAAGGAGCAATACAAACCTAAGAATAAAATCACTTGGGGCTAACGTGAGGGGCGTCGCAAATAGACACACACAGCTTTAACTGGGAACTAATGTGCAGGTGCACAGGAGCAAGGGCGGAGGTAAAGGTCATCGCTGAGGAGAGGTGAAGGGGGGGGAAGGAGGGAATGGGTAAAAACCTGCCCACGGGGCACAGCCAACACTGTTCAGGAGGTGGGGACAATAAATGCCCCAAATCAAGCCTTATCCAAGGCATCCAGTAACAAAAGCATTTGTGCTCCCTTTGTATTTTAAAATTTGAGAAGACTATTATACGAAATACTCAGAGACTCAACCTACCAAACAGAAAACTTGGCACTTTTAAAAACTATTCTTTTCTTTTTTTAATTAGAAAAACAAGAGAAAGCAGTGAGAAGGAGTAAACTACCTGAAGTTTTTAGAAGAGAAAGAAAGAGAAATCAGTGGGCAGGTTCAGTTAGGAAATTTTAAATTGATATTATATAGTGTTAGGTTTATTTTTCCATTTAACTGAGACTCAGAGAGGACATTGGAGATATTTAAAAGGATACATTACATAGATGTGTAATAACAATATTAGTTTTACAAACCATTATCTTAATAGTTTGAATAACTTTGTAATAGATACGCTGGACAAAATTAAGCGTGTGCCCTCACAGTATTAACCAAGCTCAGAAACCGACAGCCAAGGGCAGCGGTGCGCAGGAGACGCTCCTAGGAGGGACGAGGGCGCCGGGAAGACAGGTGGGGATGAGCGGACACGGCCCGCGGCCGCCGCGGGAAGGGATGGAGGCTGCGCCTCATCTCCTGGTATCTCCCAGTGACACCAGGGTGAATTCTGTGGCATCTTCGTACCAATCCTAAAGATACGCTCAGATGTGGGCGGCGCCTGCGGCTCAGAGGAATAGAGCACCAGCCCCATATGTGGGAGGTGGCGGGTTCTAACCTGGTACCAGCCAAAAACTGCAAACAAACAAACAAATATGCTCAGATGTACATGAAGTAAGAGTTGAGAATCCAAACAAAAGTGATGATACAAGTCTAACTCTGTGCAGCCTGGACAATTAAGAGCTAGGAGACCAGAATGGCTCCCTCTAGGCGTTTAGGGCGGAAGCCGGGGCAGGGCTGCCTTCTGGGGTGTGAAGCCTCTAGGGAGCCAGCGACAGTGTTGGGAGGAGGGAAGCCCCGCGGCCTGGCCTGACTTCCGCTTCCCCTTCCGGGGGAAGTTGCTCGGGTGAGCTGAAGAGCCGCTCCGCCACGGCGACACCGGGAGGGCGGGGCGAAGGCGGGACGTGTGATTCCCCGCCCCTCCCTGCACGCCAGCGGACTCTCCACCACGCGGGAGGAAGGCGAAGGGAAGAGGAGACAGGTGCGCAGGGACCACCCCGCCCAGCACAAGGAGCACCCAGGCCCAGCACTTCTGACCTCACCACCTGGCCACAGAAGGAGGCCGCGTCTGCTCCTTCCTCCCTGTCAAACAGGCCACCGGCCCACACCAGTGGCCAGCAGATGCATCCCTGCGGGCCATTCCTGCGTCCCCCCTCCGCAGCCGCCTCCAGTTTTCGCGGGCTGCCGTGCATTTCCCTAAAAAGTCATTTGGGGGACTCTCTGAGGTGCGTGTGTGTGTGTGTGTGTGTGTGAGAGAGAGACAGAGACAGAGACAGAGAGAGAGAGATATGCCTGGAGGATGTCATAAAGTCACCGTGATGCCATCCACTGTTCTCGGTAGTATTGAGACTCCCCCAGAGACACTGCACAGCCAGCCGGCACTGGCAAAGAAGGTTCTTCAGCCACAAGCAGCTGACATGAAGAAAGTCCCCATCACCTCCTGGTCCCCACCCCACCTAGGGGGTGCCAGGAGGCGGGCCTGGGGAAATTCCTTATGTCCCTTTAGGAACACCTGGAGGGAACAATGGCAGTCCCAGCAGACCAAGTAAATCAAGCAGATAAAGAAGCCTTCAGAGGTTCTGCAAACTATATGGATGCTGTAACCACGGCGGAGATGACACCCCTGCTGAGAGGAGGGATTCTCTTACCCAAATGGGAAAGCTGAGCCCCAGGAAACAAGAGGCCACGTGGCATTATCTATATGCCAGAAACAAGAAAGGACCCTGTGTCATACTGTTCTCCAGGGCTGCTCCAACAAGCTTTGACCCAGGGAGAACTGACAGTGCAAAACTGATGTGGCATCCCCAGAACAACATTTGTCTTGGACCACACCGTAAATATGCAAATACTGAGGAAAGTTGATTAGCAAAATAAAAGGTTTGTGCTTATTTTTTGTGATAACTGACACCACAGATGAGCAAAACAAGTTCTCACAAAATTAGCACACAACCCGTGGGCCACAGGTTGGATATCCCTGGATAGTTAGTGGGAAAAACTTCAGAGCTGGGAAGCCAAAATCTAGCTTGAGTACAGTAGAGACAGTCACAGCCTCTTGCACACATCCTAAAGCCCACATCCTTGAATGAGGAGTATTTGGACTTCCCTTAGGAAGCATCTTCGTAGACTACCACAGTCTGCCCATACATTTCCCTTCCTGCCTTGACAGTTTACCAAGGTGAAATATCTTTGCAGAGAGGGAAAGGAAAATCAAATAACATTCTGGACACCACTAGATGGTGAACTAGCCGGTGATGCTAGATGCTAATGCAAATTTGGGGGAACCCAAAATTTCACTATGTTTTTCTTTTCAGTAAGAGGGTTTATAAAAGTCGGACAAGAAGGGAAGGTTTGGCCAAAGCCCATTTTATGAAGAGCACACCAACCCACTGAATGCGATTATACAAGTTCTGATGGTGAAATCCGTGAACTCATCCTAGAAAAAGTACTACTTACCTAATCACTGAATAGCCCTGTGGTTACAGATGGCCAAGGGGCATCTTTCGAGGCTGGCTGTAGTGATTTCAGCAGAGGTATGTAGCACTTTTTCTAGGATGAGTTCACAAACTTCATTGTCAGACTTCTTATGACCAATTCTTAAAGCAGAGCTGAAATACATGTGATCAGCAGCTGGAAGAATTCCCACCCAGGTTCCCTGACCTGTGAAGATTGTCAGTGTACAAAGAGCCACGTGGACGCCCCTGGAAATAACCCACACACCAACACAGTCAGGGGAGAGCTGTGCCACCTCCCGGCACGTTCACGGCATTAGTATGACAACGAGATACTTGAATGTGAAAGAGCTTGTGATTTGTGTCACATGACCCTTATAGTCACGTGTTAGAGCTTTTCAGAAAGTGACACAATTTGGGAGAATCACAGTGGATCACTGCTGACTTAACTGGTGAGACCCCTCTGCAGCTCCTCCTCCAGATGGGATCTTTCCTCTCCAGCAAATCAACATCACTAAGTGAGAGACTCACAGATTTTTCTCTAACCCAACTAGTTGTGTCTAGAAGTCTTAATTTACTTTCAGCTGGCAATGGCAGTGGCATATTTTCACTGTCTTCACTCAGAGTGGTTTATAAGCAACTGTTATTGCCTCAGTTTTCTCACAATCTAATGTGCAGGAAACACAATCCATGATCATCTGGATACACCACGGAAGATCATGCCAGTTCACTCCATTAAGGACATTGGGTCGATTGAACCTGGCGAGGAGGAAGAAGCAACAGCAATGCCCTAAGTGCCTTGTAAGACAAGTATGTGCCCAAGACACTGCGGCAGATCCTGAAGACAAAATCCCATTGCGTGAGCAGACATTCGTCCTTTCAGGGCACCTGCTCCCACTTGTTACCACCTTTCTTACCAACTCACACGCTTGTGGAAGCTCCATGTGCCAGTTAATGAAGGAAGAGCACTCACATTCCACTGCTGCAGCTTCAGCCCCACTTACCGAAGGGCACAATCAACAGCAGGGAAGGGAATCTCCCAGGTAGGAAGAACTTAACATAGTGCATCCGATTGTCAACTTTGCCTGATCTGAAAAATGGCCAGAGATATCATCTTAGTCAGGTTGCTATAACAAAAATCCCATGGACCAAGTGGTTTATAAGCAACAAAAATGTATTCTTCAAAGTTCTGGGGTCTGGGAGTCCAGGAGCAAGGTCCTGGAAGGTTTGGTGCTGGTGAGGGCTATTCCTGGTTCATAACCAGTCTTCTTGCTGGACCCTGATGTGGTAGAAAGAGGGCTGGGGAGCTCTCGGGGCCTTTTTTGCAAGGGCACTAATCTCATTTATAAGGTTAGCAGCCCTATGACCTAATCACCTCCCAGAAGGCTCCACCTAATACCATGAGGTATTAGGGGATGAGGATTTTAACTCACAAGTTTGGGAGTGCACGCACAAACACTCAGGGCACAGGAAGTATGAAGCCTGCTCATTCATGCTGAATGTAATATTTCAGCCAAATGGATGGAAGTGGAAAACAAAAGATACAGAAATGGTGACCAGAAATTCTGGGCAAGTGACCTACACAGGTGGACCCCTCTGAGTGGTCCAGTGTGTCCTGAAGGAAAGGTCTCAGAAATCAGGTACAGGTGGTGATACATGGACTTCACTTAAGTCCTTTCACACCTTTGTGTTTGCTGATGGTAATATAAACATGGAAATGGGAGCAGGAAAGGGAGTGAGCTCGCCTCCTAGCTGCCGAGGCTTACATGGTTAGATGCCCTGTGGCAGTGTTTTCCAACCTGTCTTATTTCACAGCATGCTGGAACCTGTAGTGAAACTTCCATGGCACACTTAAATGATGTTGATCAAAAAAAAAAAGTAAAAATAAAGAATATACTTAGTGTGCTTTGAACTTCTTTCAAAAATAATTTAATTAATGATCTTTAAAAATTTTAGAGGCACACCTAAGATCGTCTCTGTGCACACTGGTTGAAAATCACTGCCCTATGGATTGCTGCCCATAGCAGAGGCATCGTTCCTGGAAGGAGCAGGTGGCCACCTGAGGCACATCCCTTATGCTCAGACCTTCCATTTAAGTGTTTTTTGTCCTTACCAGAGTACAGAAGCTCCTTAATTTACAATGGGATTATATCCCAATAAACCCATTGTAAGTTAACGACATCTTAAGTTACCTGATGTAGCTTAGCCTAGCCTGCCTTCAACGCTCTCAGAACATGAACATCAGCCTGCAGGGGGGGCAACACCACCTCACACAAAGCCTATTGTACCCCAAAGTGTTGAATAGAGTATGTGTTTTATTGAATACTGTAATGAAAGTGAAGACCAGAAGGGTCATGTGGATACTTAACGTACAGTTTCTACAGAATGCATATTGTAAACTCGAAAAATCATAAATTGATCCATTGTAAGCAGGAGGCCATCTGTACACATTTAATCTGACAATGAATGTGCCTTCCTGGCCCACCGCTCGCTGGCACCATTACCCCAATCCCCTAGAATGCTGTATTCACAGGCATCATATTCCACAGTACTCAACATCTACTGAAAACACTTTTATTTTTCACTGATGCTACCACAGTCAGAAGCTGTGTGCCTTTTAGAAGCTTGAAATGACCTATGGGAGGCTCAGGTTTAGGTACCCACTGAGACAGGCACCGCTGTGGAAGTTTGAAATGTTGCACTAAATTAGCAGATTGAAACAACATCTGTCTCATCCCAGTTTCTGCAGGTGAGAATTCTCGGCTCTCCGTAACTGCCTCCTCTACTTCAGTGCTCGCAAGGCTGAAATCAAGCTGTGGTATTGCAATGAGGTATCATCTGAAACTTGGGGATTTTACTGGCCCAAGCTCATGTGGTTTATTGGCAGTGTTAGTTTCCTTGCATCCGTAGACCTTAAGGTGACTTGCTTCATCAAGGCAGCAGGAGATTGCATTGCTGTCTTAACTCAGACCCTCTAATCAGGGCTCCCCTGATAAGGCTTGACACACCCAGCAGCATTTTTTTAAAATTATTTTTTATTAAATCATAATTTAATACATTGATGCACTTATGGGGTTCAGGGTACTGCTTCAATGTACAATGTGAAATGCTTACATTGAACTAAGTAACACATTCATCGCAATTATACTCATTTCTAAATAGTTTTGAAACATATCATTGCATCATGCCCAATTTGCTTTTTAGAGACCTTTTGCCTTGGCCATTCTACCTGGTCTAATTATGGGTGCAACAAGCACCACATCACAGACTCCACCCATGCTAGCCAGGTGAGCCCATGCTGCTCTGCACCATCTTAGGGTACTGGCTACCAGCAGGAGTCCCAACAAGTAGGTTTCTGCAGAAGCTGTGGTTCCTTCAGCAGCCACAGGATGACCAGCACTGAAAGTCATGAGTAATAATTTCATTCCTACTCACCAACCACTTTCTGTCTCCCTTCCGCCCAACAGATTTTCTAACCCTTCAGTAATCAATTTCCTGCATTAAATCCCTTTCTGTCTAATATACCTGGTGTGGCTTCAGTATTTCTGCCTAGGATTATAATTTCTCCCAATTAATTTCAGCCTATTCCTGCTCAAGTGATTGGGATTCATTGTTCTATCTTCTTTCTCTCTCTCTCTCTCTCTCTCTTTCTTTGTTGTTGTAGTTGTTGTTGCAATTTGGCCGGGACTGAGTCCGAACCTGCTACCCTCGGTATATGGGGCCAGCACCCCACCCACTGAGCCACAGGCACCACCCTCATTATCTTTTTTAAAGTGGTGAGTTTATTCATATAATACACACAAAGTCCAATGTGGATTTGTAAGAAGCATGAGTGGAGATGATTACTGAATTCTACTAAAAAAATCAACATAGGTTCTTCAAGTCACTCTCAGAATTACACTGACTCCCTGTCCCAGCAAAGATCTTTATGTTAGATTAAATTGTTTTAAATAGCACAGATACAATTAGTGCCAGATATTTATACATATATGTCTATATATGTCCCTTTATATTTCTGTATTCTTAATTAAGTGATTTTGCTTATCTTCCCACAAATTGCACACAAGAATTTTTTTCCCCAAATGCTATATATTCCCTGGGTACTGGGTGGGACACACCTACCTCAGGAGGGTCGCTACACAGCAGCATGAGCACCCCCCATGGCAGCACTAGCTTTCCTGAAGCTTCTGTAATCACGTATCATGCATTTTACAAAGGGCACTTTAATATGAAAAAACACTGGACAAAAGAAGCTTTTGCTCAACCTGAAACCAATGAATGAGATAGGCCAAATTGGTGGATTTCATGCTACTACTTCTGAGGTCTCAAGTATATTAGTTTTTCTCTTTTTCTTTTTGATTTTTAAGACTTTATTCTTTTAGATCAGTTTCAGATTCACAGCAAAAATGAGAAGAAAGTACAGGGATTTCCCATATCCTTCCAGCCCCACATATGCACAGACTCCCGGCCGGCCACGTTCCCTGAGTGGCTCCTTGGGTATCATTGAGGGACCCACATTGACTTGGAATCATCAGAATATATTTCAAGGTAGGGTTCATTCTTGGTCCTGTGTGTTCTATATGTTTGGGCAAATGTATAATGACGATGTGTCCACCGCCCTAGTATAACACCGAAGAATTTCATGGCCCTCCATAACCTCTGTGCTCTACTATCACATATCAGTTTTGCTTCCGGAGCCGCCAAGCCTCTGTCAGGATATCTCTATACAGAGAAAGGTCTGCTGGATGTACTTTCACTCTTAACTAGCGCCTAAGGCAGTCCCTGCAGGCTTAAGCATTAACCAACCTGAATGTTTGAGTCTGCCAGTTGGACACTGCAGCTTGCCGGCATATGGGCAGTGTTAAAATGGTTACAACTCTTCCAGCGCTTAGAGGAATTTAGACCACCAGAGCTCCATAAATTAAAGACTGATAACACTCACTCTCCTTGGGCCTTCTCCAGCACAGCATTCTGTTCTGCCCCGTCTCCAGTTGGTTTGACTTGGTAGATTTCCTAAAAACAACGGCCAGGTGTCCAACACTGCCAAGCTGAATGTCATTTCCATTTTGGATGAAAATTAGCAATTCAAATTTAATTCTACTTTAAATCTTCCAGAATCATTTGTAAAGATAACCTGATTTGCAGCAAAGCTAGATGATTCTGACAATAGTTGCCTGCTTGTTGTTAGACACTCAATAAATGTTGACTTTTTAAAATCAATTCTTTCTACTAATGATAGTCCAATGATCAATTTTTAACCTAACTGGAGAATACACCAATTTTATTAGACTGAGTAAAATATTACCAAGATGATTCAAGTAAAGAAGTCAATTACCACAAGTCATGATTTCTTAAGACCCAAATTATATCAAGCTAGCAAGATTTATTTTGTATAGGTTGATGTCAGTAAGGCTCTATACACACAACAATTGATCTTCTAACATTACCTTCCAAATCCCACCAAAAAAGCTTAAGGTTTTAAAAATTGCTTAACCATTATGATCTTTAATTTAAAAGCAGAACCTTCATCTCCACTATCTCCAGGAATTTTTGAATTTAAAAGAGCTAAAATACCAAACCAGCATATTGACCATTCTTGTGCCAAGACTTCCAATCAATACACTCTCTAAACCTAATAGTTTCAGTAATAGAAGTGTTCAATCATTCACATACAGAGATGAGGATGCATGTAGTTATGGTCGCGAGCCAGCTTAAAGGATAATTAAATCAACTCTGCTCATCTTCCTGAGGACTGCCTGAGAAAGATGAGAGAAATAAATAAAAGGTTGAAGACAAACTCCCAACTTATTTAGTGCAACATTCTTTTTGTAGGATTCCCAGTGAATACAAACAGAAGGCAACGGTTCTCCAACACTTTCCTCTTTCCTCTCAGGACACTAATTGTTGCTAAGGGACAATTAGTATTCATGGTACACACTTCAAAGCACGAACACATTTTGACAATCACACAAGGCTGCCACATTGCCTAAATGCTAGAGGTGTGCAGAACATGACATAATAGTTCAACCAAGAAGTCAGAAATAAGGAAATCACCCTAAAGCAAAATTTCTCTTAGTTCATACCATTCATGCTCCTGAATTCTGTGAATTTTTGTTTAGGAAGCAGATGGCTCTTCTAATAATTTTTAATAAATTAAAACATGTCAGTCATTTTTAAGATAACAATGGGCCTTTAATCACATTTATCAGTACCTTGCAGCTAGAACTATTTAACAAGAGAATTTTTTAAATTACCACCTACTAGTAACTCTCAATCTGAGGTGAAAAATATTTTTAAAATGCAATTTATAGTCTGAGTATTTTGTCTGAATGGGACATATGTGGGTCGTGCACACAGGTCTTGCCAACAGACCAGGAATGGAAGCATATTCTCTTTCATAAGTCACGGCAGGAAACCACTTAGATGCCTTGTTCACCCCCTACCCTGTGGTTGAGGACAAAGCCAGAGTGACAGTGGAACTGCAGGATGTCAGGAGTCTCAGGAACTAAGTCATTGCAGTCTGACCATAACCCTGAACGCTGGATTCTCGTATGAGCAGGTGGCCGTTCCTGCTGCACTAGATCGTGTAAGAGCCGGGGCTTACTTGTTATAGCTGCTCCTGGTACTCTGCAGCCTGCTGTTAGGCTAGTTCCTATTGACGCTCCCTGGATTCTTTGAAAAAATTATTCTTACCCTCCCCTGTAGTATAGAGTCTGACAGATCCCAAAAACCACCCTGGCACAGGCACGCGCGCCCACACACACACACTTGCCTGTAAAGGATGTCAAGTCCACTGTTAATAGAACAAATATCTGCCCCAACTTGACCTCTCTGCCCACATATAGGCACCAGGCAGTGTTCTCTGATTAATGATGATGATGATGTTTTTTAAGTGGTAATGCCTGGCATTCCATTAAATCATAACTTAGCCCTGGACGCTGGACAAATATAGCAAATTACACAGGGTGGCTTATAAGCAACAGAAGATCATTTCTCACAGCTCTGGGGGTGGAATTCTGAGGTTAGGGTGTCAGCCTGGGTGGGTTTGAGCGTGGCTTTCTTCCAGGTTGGAGATTGCTAAACTCACGAGGCAGAAAGAGGGTGGGAGAGCTCTGTGGGGACCATATCTATAAGGGCACTAGTCCCTTGCCTGAGGGAGCTACCCTCATAATCTGATCACTTCCCAAAGAACCCACCTCCCAATATCATCACAATGGAGATTAGATTTCAACATATAAATTTGGGAGGGGCACAGATGATAGCAACAATGGAGATGGTGATTATTTTTTAAATGATAATGCCTGGTACCCCGTTATAACATAACACAAAATTGTTAGTACTAGGTAGCAGTTTCTATAAAGTGCTCTGCGAGATAAAAGAAATTCTAAGGACTGGAATGTGACTGGCAAGAAGTCTAGAGGAAAGGCAGGAATCACTGTACTAGGTCCTGCATTCCTGGATACAAGGTGTGGGTTTGTTACTAAGTAAAGGCGCACTGGAAAGTTCACCATTCTCTCTACTTAAATGTTTCTGTTCAGTGTACGCTTCCCTGCCCACCTGAGGACTCTCTTTTTGGAGGAATGCTAATTTTTCTTGGTGACACTGTCATTCCTTCTCCTGCCTGTCATTTCCACAAGATGGTAAACTTTCTGGGTGCAGGGATTTTTATCTCATTCAGTTACCACTTATTCTTGTGACCAAGCAGATTGTCTGGCCCAGAGTAGGCATGAAATAAACCATGGCAGACTAAACTGGTAATGGGGTATTTTGGCAGGTCTGTGTCTCACCTGCTTAGACACATTCCAGGTATGATATAAACCCCTCTGTCTTAAAGCTGGAAATGTATACCTAGATTTTTGTAGAGTGGCCTTATAATTGCCATTTGTTTCTTCAAGTTTTATGAGTTAACATTTTATAAATAGGAACAATTACATGGAGTCCTGCTACAAGAAGCAGATACCACTCAGTCTCCCCTCCCACCTGGAGGGTGTGTGTAGGACACACCTCCCAGCCTTCCCCAGATTGGAAAGCTCATTACGGAGCACAGTGACTAATAAAAGGATGTGTTTTGTCAAATTCTACAGGCCTACCCTCACGAGGTTCACACACCATCCCCAGAGCACCTTCATCCTGCCAAAACACACTGGCATGGAAAATTCCTATTTTGGAATGGAAAACAGTACTTCTGTTTCTATAATCCCCTTTGGACTTGAGATGAACACATTAACCTAAAAATTATGTGTTACTCTCCACGTCCCTCTTCTGAGCCAAGATGAATATTTAGTAAACAGTGAGTTGCTTAAGGAATTCAAGAAGAATAAATCTCACACACGGGTAAAAGAAATGAGGAAAAATGTAGATAACTTTCCCAAGAATATTTGAATGGATATGTTAAATCTAAATCTCTTATTACGTGTAAACTGTGTATGTATGTAACATCTTTGCCTTTCAGGAAACAGTCTGGAATTCACAAGGTGCAGGAGTGTCTCTGCGGAAAGAAACCCTCTGGAGTCTCTGGGCTACGCACCTTGTGTGTCCTTGGAGAGGGTGGCCCTGCTGGGACCTTGGCAACCACAAAGGCCACAAAAACACCAACTGATGACAATGTTAGCATAAGTTTTATGTCCAGAAGCCCCTGCTCATTTATTTCAGGACAGAAGAACTATAACTTGCTTTTTATCTGCTTATTCACAGGTGATCAAAATGATTTATTCTGTCCTGTACCTGAGAGATTGATCAATGACCAGGAAGCCAATAGAAGCGGAGATCTGTTGTACAATCAACAGGCCTCTTTCCTATAAGTCAGGCTGCTTAAAAATTTATACTTGGGACAACATTCTATATTTTATTTATAATGTGCTCTTAGGTAATTTCTCCAGAAATTAAAGGCACTGAAATTATCTGGCATGTTTTTATGATGTCAAGCGACCATTAGCAAGGTCAAAGACAATGTTAATTAATCACAGGGTTTGCTAATCTCTGTAAAGTTACTAAACCATTAGTTGAAATCACAGAGTAATGAAGGCTATAGAGTGGGGGGGGGAAAAAAATCAGCCTGCAATTGATATAAGCTCAAAAAATGCTGTGGTCAATATAAATGTTTATTCTTTGCCATGAAAAAACAATCACTTTTGCTGATCCATGAAAATGTTTTTATAACAATGTTTCCTTTTTATGCATGCAGATCTCATTATCTTTCTAATCAAATATACAGAATTCTGCTAGCCATGTCCTGTGTATCAAGAAATTCCTCAAAAAAGGGGTAAACTTTATTTGAGAAGCTGAAAATCACTAGCATCAGATGTGACACTGACAGGCCCAGAGCTCCTGGTCTCAGCACTGAATTGATGAGCCCCCCATGATATGAAACCTGCTTTTGCTTAACTCCAAACATGTAGATATTGATTTTTATTCATGGGTTACGTTTCTACTGTGAAGTCTGAATTTTCAGTGCAGAACAAATTAAGATGTTATAAGCACCAACTGGATTCGATATGTCTGAAAGCATAAAAAGGAATTATTTTAAAGGTGGTTCAGTGAACATCCAAAAGTAATATATCTGGGGATTTCTCCTTGTGCATGTCAGTATAATAAAGTACTTGGAGATTTATTTATCAAAGGACAAAATGTTTGAATTGTAATAAAATGAAAATAATCATAATATATATTTATTGAACATCTCATTTTTGTATACCACTGATATATGCTAAGTTTTTGATATGTAACATTTAATATGGAATAGACATTACTAGACAGTAGTAGATACTAAATAGTTTATATGTTATTGTCCCTACATGACACATGAGGAACTGAGGCTCCTGCTGGGTGAATAACTTGGTTAAGTTTACAAAGTCAATAAGTGGCAGGGTCAGAATTTGCTCTATTCCCTTGCGTGTCAATTAAAAATACACTATTCTTTTAAACGCCAATGCTCTTTGGGTCTTTTCAAAGTGCACTCAAAGATTGCATTTAGCAAAATCAATCATACTAAGAAAGATATAAATTACTATATGGAGTAGAAGTGAAATTTCCAGGATATTTGGGCAATACAAAACTTTGACAGGCAAGATGAAGGCCAGTGATTGCCCAGTAACCAGTTTGATTTCTGGCCTCAGCTGGATCAATTTCACGAGACGTCATCACTGTGAAACAGGGATGTGCATAAATAATTGTGCATGTTACTTCACCTTCACTGGTAATTGTTGGAACAATTTTACATCATTTTCATATAGACCATCGGAAAATAATAAAGAACCCAGAAATAGACCCACACATCTGTGGACAATTGATTTTTGACAAAACAATATAAATTGAACCATAGACCTAAATGTGAAGGCTAAAACTATAAACCATAATGAAGAAAACATAAGAAAAACATTCTCTCTGCAAACATAAGGATATTTTAGCTAAGACACCAATAATAAAAAACATTACAACAAAGAAAATAAATTGGGCCTAATTCAATTATAAAACATATGTTCCTCAAAGACAATGTTAAGAAAAAGAAATTGCACATTTTCTGGGTGAAAGATGAACCTATAACCCTGACTTTTAACCTTACAATAGCAAACTATGTGACCAAAATGTATTCATCCCATAATAATCTGAATTTTTAAAAAAAGTGTAAAAAAGGGTGGCGCCTGTGGCTCATCTAGCAGGACTCCAGCCCCACATACCAAAGGTGGTGGGTTCAAACCCAGCCTTGGCCAAACAGCAAAACAGACAAATAGCCAGGAGTTGTGGCGGGCGCCTGTAGTCCCAGCTACTCGAGAGGCTGTGGCAAGAGAATTACCTAAGCCCAGGAGCTGGAGGTTGCTGTGAGCTGTGACACCACTGCACTCTACCGAGGGCAATAAAGTGAGACTCTGTCTCTACAAAAAAAAAAAAAAAAGAAAAAGAAAAAAAGAAAATTTAAGACCCAGATAGAAATGTTTGCAATACATTTATCTGACAAAAATAACAGTATTCAGAAAATATAGAGACTCTTATAACACAATAAGACATCAACTCTATAAAAGCTGTCAAAATATTTGAAACTACTTAACATAAGAACATACATAAATTGGTCAATATGCACATGAAAAATCCTTGGCATCTATACTCATTATAAAAAATGTGAATTAAAGCCTCAATGAGATAGCACAACATTCAGACTAGAATGGCTAGATTTTAGCAGACTGACAATATAAAGTGTTGGTGAAGACGCAGAGCGACTGGAACTCTTCCAAACTGCAGGAGGATAAAATGGGACAGCTATTTTAGAAAGTAGTTGGGAAGTTTCTTATAGAGTTAAATATCCATATACTCTGTTATCCAGTTATTTCACTTCTAGATATTTGACAAGGAAAATGAAACATGTTCACATAAATAAGTTCACTTTAAGTTTTTCCATAAGATTGATTTACATATCCAAAACCTGAAAATAACCCAAATGTCCATAATCAGGGGAATGGATAAACAATGTGTAGTATATTCCTATAGATAATATCTCTCAACATTCTACAAATTAATATTCAATATCAGGGATGAATGTCAAAACATGATGCTGAGCTTAAGTCAAGCATAAAAAGGTGTCTGCAGTGATTCTGTTGACATGAAATTGTGGAACAGAAACACCAATGTGGTGAGCCAATGCTTACCATAGCTTGCTAGTTGTCAAGGGGAGAGAGGAAAGTTTGCTACAAAGAATGTAGGCAAACATTAGGGATAGAAATGCTCTTTCACTTGACTGTGCTGGCGGTTACAAGGATGTATAAATTTTCCCCCAATCATCAGGCTGTACAATTAAAATGGAAGTAATTTATTAAAAATAAATTATAATCACTATGCATTTTGTAAGAAGAATTACAGTTACTATTTTCACATATCAGATTGTCAAAAATTAAAAAATACGATGACACATTTTGGTTAAGGCTTTGGGGAAATAGGCCCTTTCACACAATGTTGGTTGGAATGCAATATTTAGCAAATCTAGCTGGCATTTACCTTCTGACTGAGCAATCCTACTTCTAGTCAGTTACCCTTAAGATATAGCTCAACAATGCAAATACTATATGTACAAAGTTAGTAATTGCTACCCTGTTTATAATTACCAATTATTAGGAGCAAGGGACTCCTCATGCTTAAGAATTTTAAAAAGCAATACATGAATATAAGAGCGTACTGTGCAGCTCTTGAAAAGGATGAAGAAAATTTCTATGAACTTGTATGAAGTGATTTCCAAGGTCTACAGCTAAGTGAAAGCAAAGTGTAAATTCTATGCTTTGTGACCTTTTTGCTTTAGAAAGAGAACCAAGAAAATATATATATACCTACTTATTTGTGTATAAAGAAACACAGGACATACAAACAAAAAAATAGAAAGAAGAGTCAAAAAAGTGTGAAAGGGGAAAAGGGTAATGTTTGTCTAGGATACTATTTTGCAGAGTTTGATTTTAGAATGACGTCCATGTATCATATATATGAAAAAGAATAATGAAGTCAACCAAGATCCTAAAACATAAACAGAAATAAACCTAACTATATTTCAAATGAGGGACACTGCCACACAGAAAACGGGGGAAGAGCTGATCCAAGTAAACTGTAGACACTTTATTTTTATTATGTATCCTCAGGCTGAACAGAAAGAAGAAATATAAACAAATGTTGAACTCTACTCATTGGAGATTTATTATCTTTTCCAGTGATGTGACTTGGAGATTCTAATCCACCTGCCATTGAGCAGGAAAGTAAACATTCTGTGGCCAGGAAGCCGGGATCTTCAATGTCAGGTACACAGGAGGAGGAGATGAGAATAACTTTTTGGATTAAATTGAAATTGGAGGTATCAGCCTGAACCCATGGTCTAATAAATGGATATTGATATAAAGAGACTCATTAATATACACATTTACATTTGATATATTAATAGATGAGTGTGAGAGTGTGTGTGTACATGTTGTGTGTTTCCTGGACACAAAGGGCAGTTTGAAGGGGCTTCCACTGGCTAGAGTGCATGTTCTAAATTAAGAATGCATAATTCCATATAGAAATGAATTGATTAATAGTAGAAAAGTAAAACTAGTAGAATCACAAAGAATACACTTAATAGCAATGATAAAATTAGAAAAGCACCATTTGATAATCATCACATAGCAATTTATTTTGGACAAGAATCAGCCATAGATACTAGAAGTGGTGAAGGAAACATTTGAGAAAAGATAGGAGATTCTTCTAGCCTCAAAATGTCTCCACTTGCGATAAATGTTAATTAGAAAGGCAGGGCAGTGGTTTATAGCAGAGAGAGCTTGAAGGCCATGACTTTCACAAAGTGATCAAAATTCACATTATTGGAAAAGGGACAATTCAGTACCATGTACCCCTGACATAATGTACTAAAAACAACATCCATTCTGTGGCATTTCAGTTTCAAACACATATCTTGAATATATTCATGAGAAAACATCTGGCAATCCCCAATTAAGAGATGATGAGCACAATAACTAGTCTGCACACATTAAAAATGTCAAAGACTAAGGAATTATTCCAGATTAAAGAAGACCACAGTGATGTGATCTAAATACAGGGAGCGCACAGGATGGGGTCTGCACCAACGCTTTGAACATCTTACAATGAATCCTCTCTAGTCACAATGCATTTAATAGAAATACATTTCAGAAAATATCTAAAAACTCCCTAAACATTTATAACTTAAGCAGCATACATCTAAATTATTTATGGACCAATGAATAAATCACAATAGAAATTAGAAAATATTTTGAAACAAACAATAGTGAAAAATATGTCTTATCTCTGAAATGCCCCTAAAGAAATATTTAGAGGGAAACTCATAGTTTTAAATATTTATATAAGAAAACTAAAAGAGTTTAGAGTCAAGAATTTAGACTTCATTTTAAGAAGATGTAAAGACACACACACATTAAAGCCAAATTCAATAGTAATGAAAAAACTATCACATAAAAATAAAGTCAGAAATAATGAAATCAAAAATAGGCAAGCAATCAGAAATATAACAAATTACAGAGCTGAGATATTAAAGGTAAAAATGTTTTAACAACCCACAAATTACCAGAGTTGTAATAAGTGAGATATTATTACAGATCCTATAAGCATAAAAGGGCAAATTCAGATATAAAAATGGCTTTATGATTCATCTCTCATTTGAAAGTGTGAGTGATGATAAATTGGTTTTACAGTAGTACTGAGTACATTGGATTTTTTTTCCATTCCTGAGATACTTTACTAGGAAGAATATTTTCCAGCTCCATCCATGTAAACATAAAAGAGGTAAAGTCTTCATCTTTTTTAAATGTTGCATAGTATTCCATGGTATACATACACCATAATTTACTCATCTACTCATGGGTCATTGGGCACTTGGGCTTCTTCCAAGACTTGGCAATTATGAATTGAGCTGCAATGAACAATCTGGTGTGAATATCTTTAAAGGGGGGAAGGGGAGAGGGTTGGGAAGGGAGGAGGTGGTTCGATAGAGGGGAGGTTAATGGTGGGACCACACCTATGAAGCATATTGCAAGGGTACAAGTCAAATCTACCAAGTATTGAACACAAATGTCTTAATATTGTGATTAAGTAAATGAGGTGAAAGCTATGTTAATTAGTAGGACGTAAGCACTCCAATGTATACAAATAATCAACACACTGAATACTACAAAGGCATAAATGTATTCATGATCTATGTATACATGACTTGATAAAAAAAATGGCTTTATGTCCATAAATGTATCAATATAGTGCAAGAGTCAAATTTTAACCACATAGTGAAACAATCTAATTTCTTGAGCAACAGTAATTACCAAAATTAACTGAAAATGAAACATAAAATTTGAACTGCTCTTTATCTATTAAAGAAATTTAATCATTATCAAGAACCTTTCCATGATGAAAATTCCAGACCCAAATAGTTTCATTGAAAAATTAATCCAAACACAAAAAAGTAAATAGGAACAACATCTCTGAAATTATAGAAGGAAACACCTGCCAACCCACTTTATAAGATCAGCTTTAATCAAAACCAACCAGCTAAAAACAAAGGAAATGAAAACTACAAACCAATATCCTTCAAGAACCTTGGCCAAAAACAAACAAAAAACTTAACAAATACAAACAAAACCAATCCAGAAATATATAAAAAGGACAATACATTGCAACCAAGTGTGTTCTATCTCAGAAATGTAAGGTTGACTGAATAAAAAAATATTTACCATCTTCACAAAATGAGATTAATGAGATTAACTATATAGTCTTATCAATTATGATGAAGGAGCCATTTGACAATATTCTCAAATAAGTATTTCAGCAAAGGAAGAATAAAAGGAAACATCTTCAAATCAATAAAGATGCCTTTCAAAAATGTAGCTAAGATTATAAGCAATGAAAATGTACAGGATTTTTTCCTAAGATCAGAAACAAGGAATAAGGAAAGATGCCTGCTCTCACCATTTTTATTAAACATAGTTCTAGATATTCTAACCCTTGGAATAAAACAATAAAAGTAAAAATATATGTCCACTAAAATGATACAAATAAGAATATTTATAGTAGTCATATTCTGGACATGATCCAGTTGCCCATCAAGAGTAGAATGGATAAAATGATGGTATAGAGAGGAGAAAATTACTGAAACATATGCATGAATTTCAAATATCAAACAGAGCAAAGAGATTGAACACTTAGAAGTATACATTGTATTATTCTATTCTAAAGTTCCTGGGCAGCAAAAAGTTTGGAAGAAATGAAGGAAAAAGACAAAACAGAACTTTCTAGAATAACAAAAGTATTCTATGTTTTGGTAAGAGTGTTGCTTACAGGGTATATGCATTTGTTACACCTCGCTAATTGGCCCTGAAAATCTGTGCTTTTTACTGCTTGCGAATTGACCTCAGAGACTGTTAAAAGAACTGTAGTCAAAACTTGAAAACTAGTTAGCAGTATGGATTATGGGCAGGAGCTCCAAAGTGCCTTTTTAAGTATATAAGACGTGAACAATGAATAAATCTTTTGAGCATAGAGAATAAAGCCACAAAATCAAAATGCAGTGTAAAAATAATGAGGCCAAACATTGTACACTTTTAGGGACTATATTAGCAGCCCGACACACAGCCCCTCACTTCTTCAGGGCTGTCCAGATGTCTGCTGCTTCTAGCATGAGGCAGAGAAAGCCACACCCTTCATCTTGCCCTTGGGGCATCAGGCACATTTCATCCACTCTCTGAGCCTCCTTCTTCCATCTGGCAGATCTCAGGTCACATGACTGCCTCTCCACTTTTGAACATTTGATATCCAGTTGACCATGATAAAATAGAATCAAGAGGGTGGCACCTGTGGCTCAAGGAGTAGGGTGCTGGCCCCATATACCAGAGGTGGCATGTTCAAACCCGGCCCTGGCCAAAACACACACACACACACAAAAAACCATAATCAAGAAAAGAATAAAAAGGGATTGTGTGGGTCTTACTTTACTGCAAAGTAAAGAGATATAAAAAGCATACATGGCAAGTATCTCCCTAAAGCTGTCTGCAGCTGTCACAACTGCGTCTGGCAAGGTGGGGCTGGGGCTGCAGAGAGAGATGAGACCTGTGAGGTTTTTCATTCAACTGAAAAAAAATGGTAAGGAATTTGATGTGGAGGAAAATCGTGAGATGATTGGAGCCATGGTAGAAACTGGCTGATTGACAACTGAAGATTAAAGTATATCAATTCATAATTAGAAGATGGTAAATCACTCCCAAGCTAGTTTATTTCAGTGTAGTGGGTACACCAGGGAGAACGAGACGTACCAGTTCAATAAAACTTGGGTAGGAAGCAGACAGAAACAAAATGTAAAGGCTTATTTTGGCAAGAAATTGGGACCTTTGGGACCTGAGATTCTGTTTTGGCTTCATCGACATTAGCTTTGATTTCTGTCCTTTGACGTCTTTTCCCCTTCACTCGCTAAGTTGAAAGATGAAATTATAAATGTTCTTTCAATCTTTTTAATAATATAGATAAATTGGGAGGATACATTTAATCAATAAAGCATTATCCAAGTTTAGCACTTTGTACGAAAAACACCAACTAATACACTGGTATAAATTATCCTAAATTTGTGTCTTATTACATGAGAAATGAAAGAATTGAAGAGTGAAGATTTATATTCAGGAAAAAATGAAGAGGTAGAGAAATGTTTATAATGCATATCTCAAAACATGAGAGGAAAAAATACCATTTCAGCTATTTATTTGAATATATTAGTTCCCCACTAAAAAATAATTAAATGATGCTTAATGGCCACTGACCTTATGGTATCTGAGAGCTTCGTAGAACGCAATCATGCTACTTCATCACGAGAACTTGGAAGTACAAGTGGTGACAGGTGTGTCCTCTCTTCTTGCATTTTATTTGCTTCTCCTCTGTCCTCATTATTTGGGTGGATTGGTTGTTTTTCACCTGGTTATTCCTAACTTTTTTTCTGCTGTGCCTTGTAAACAAGTGAGAGTCTTCTGGTTTTATTCTCAAGAAGAAAAGTAGATCTGAACTAATTAATAAAACATATTCACCAAAGTGCAGGGTCCTTTGTGTAATCCTGGCCACAGGAGTGTGAAAACAATTAATCTTCTAAGAATTTCTGGGGAAGGTCAGAAATTCAGACCACTGATTGGAAATTATTACAAATTACATTTTATAAAAGTAGACAGATTGTAGTAATGGTAGCATCCATTATCTAAGTCCCTGTTAATTAAGCTTCTTCAGACAAAGTTGGCAAGGTTGAAGTAGCGATTCCACATATTTAAACATCTGCCCGAGCCCCACAGTGGTGTGAGAAAGCGGCGGGGCGGCATCACAGCCGAACACGCCTTCCACCTTCCCGGGTGATCAATAAGGCGCGGCTTTTCCTCTGCGCAGGTGGCGCTAATTTACGAATGTGCTCGAGTGTTTAATATAACACCGAAGTCCGAGGCACGCGCAGCGTCAGTCAGCCGCTGTTGGACACTAGTTGTAAGGACCTCTCCACGCTGTGCGCGCTCGAGCCCCAAATGCACGGTAACCAGATTCTCACGCACATGGGCACAGGTCAAGGACGAAAACCATGTTAACTAGTTAGAAACAGCCTGTGACACGGGTGAGGCGACCAGTGAGTGATTTCTTAGACGAGAAGCCCTCAGTGTGCAGTAAGAAGAGGAGGGTGTGGGGGCCAGGAACAGAAGGCCCTTGTGTCTCCGTGCAGATCCTGTCCCTGGCACGTTTCCCGGCTGGGAAGTGCCCCGAGTGCGGTAGGTCGAGGGGCCGGAGGCCGGAGAAGGGCCGGCAGCTGCAGCTAGGAAGCGCACTTCAACCACTTCATTTCCTACCCCGGTTCCCTGTCTGCTTATTTTTTGGCTGCAACTGTGGGTCACAGCTGTAAAAAATAGAGAACAGACGCAAACAAGGTGTTCCGACGTGTATGTGTGTCATACCCGGAGCGAGTGGAGTAGAGAAACGTGGCGCGTGGCAAGGGTCCTTTATTGATGGCTGGGCGACTGGTCTCTGGGCCCCTGGAAGCCGCGTGGGAGCCTCTTAAAAGGGGCTTTGGAGGAGGGAGTCCTCAACGCAAGCCGAATTTCCCAAGAGCCAGCACCTGCTGAGGGCTTCCCCGACTCTGCAGTGACCACCAAACTCCTCCCGCTGAGCTTCCTGTTGAACGCGGAGTGTGGAAGCCTCCAGCAACCCGGGAAGAGCGTCCGCGCATCTCTAAATACTCCATGAGGAACATATTATTCTGATGTTAAGTCTCCCAATCAATGCATCTGGTGTATGGTCTCTAAAAAAAAAATAGAAAATAGCCAAAGAGAAATGGAAATGTCCAAGTGTCCTTCACAATATTCGAACGATTCTGCATTTTGATGATGCCGTTATTGTACCAGCACTATCACATGTGTCTGTTTTCACGTTAAAGTGACACCACCTGGGGTCACGTGTTCCGAGCTCATCGAGAGCTCCTGCCACTAGTTAAGCTGCTGTCTCAGCTCCCGGTGGGAATGACCTGCCTGCAGGATGTGTCCTCGGCGGCCTGGGAGGTCCCACAGCCCCCACAGGGCCAACTCCACAATCTGGCTAATAGCGCACAAACTGAACGGTGAATTACAAGCGATTTCTTTGCTTTAGATGTTTGGTGCCTGTTAATACTCAAGCACCCCAGAGTGGGCGTGCGCTGTGTTGCGGGTTCTTTCCCACCTGCGAACGAGAGCGCGTCTCCCTCTACCGCGCACCCCGAGTTCTCCCGCACAGCTGCGTTTCTGCTCCCCTTTCTCCCCAGCTGTAGCCGAGGAGAACTAGGGGGGTGTGGGAGGTAGAGTGAATGGTGGAGAGATGGGAAGAGGTGAGTGCGTGGTGGTGTAATGGAGCCACCATTTCTACCCTCAAGAGCAACCTCCAAGCTTCTAGATACGTGACAAAGAAATTTAAGAAGAAAAAGAAAAGCTCCTCACGTGTAGCCACTCTTGCTGGGGTTTTCATTATTTGAAAATGGAAACAATTTCCAGCTCAAGCAGCAGGGAATACAAGTACTAGAAAGGCTTTCAAAATTTGAAATCAAGACCAGGACTGTGATACAGTTTGACAAGTAGACAGTGTCTACGCTAAGACTCACCCACACAGATAATGGAAGCTGAGTGGCCGGGTGCGTGGGAGAGAGAGGGAAAAGGGAAATGTTGTGACAGGTGGCTGAGGCAGCAGGCGAGAGGGGCCCTGGGTGCGGGGAAGAGGCAGAGGCTCCAAGGACAAAGGCCATGGCAATCGTGAATGGCATTGGGAGGACCGCCTCCCCCCCAGGTTTTCCTGGTAATAGGTAACTTCTACCATACCTTTCACACACACACCCCACCTTGGATTCTGAGGGTGTCAATATATAACATCCACTTTTACCTGCACTGAAGAACCACTTAAAAAATACAGCCACAAAGCAGGTGAAGGCCAAACTGTTGCCTCCATTAGTAATGAAGCTGGTGCAGGGGTGGCTCAGGGAGAGGGCAGGTGGCTGCTCCTTCACTGGGCCCGGGAACCATTAAACGCCTCTGCCCACAGCATCATGTATCACTCAAGGCAGGAAAAAACACACATGTTCAGTAGAGACAAGCAATTCCCTGGAAAGACTGAGCCTCCTGGACTGGGAGGAGAGAGAGAGCAGAACTAGAGACAGGAGAGTGCACAAGAACACAGGAAACAGGGAGGTAGACAGGCACACCCACTCCACACACCAGGCACCCACATGGGTGTCACGGCGCAGGCTGGCCTGCAGGAAACACGTGTGAAATGTCCAGGGCAGCGCCTCTGCCTTGACCCTAACAACGTGTTAACAACGAAGTAATTATGTTAATATGAACCCTAACTGGCTCAGTTCACTTTTTTCCCTGGAATTTTTTTATTTCCTCTCTTGATAACGGTGAGCTTCGTCGTAAATCCTGATCCCGTGGGTTAAACGTATACCCTATTGAGTCCTAACAGGACTTCAAGATTCTGGGGGTGGGGGGAATCCTTATAAAAGGTATTTAAGGGATAAAAGAAGCATCCAGGTATTTTTGCAACCTTGACATACAATTTCTAGACTTCATAGTGTGGGTGTGGCCTATGAGCTAATTCAGGCTTTTTATTTCCTGGGTCGAGGGCCTGTATCCTTGGGAGGAATGAAGACAATTGCCCAGGGTCAGACCTGCTTCCTGCCAGGATTAGGGTCTTAATAAGGGCGTGGGCCTTCCACAGGCCTTATCAGCAGCTTCTTGGTCCTTACAAAGCCTGATTTCTCCCTCTCTGTGTTATTACTAGCACCGTAAAGAATGCAATCTTTTCAGTGTCAGAGTAAATATTTTGGGTCCAAACCTCATTATAGCTCAAGGCCAACAACATATGACTTCAATTCCTAGGAAGTTAGTGTTTAACACCCACAGAGAGTTGGTCACTGATCTTCTATAACTTCCAAAAATTGGAAAAGAGACTATTAATTGCCTTATGATGAGATACATCCGAGATGCATCCTGGTAAATATGGAAACAGAAATACCTCCAAATGGAGGTGGTTCTGATTCTCCTGCAGGAGGTTTCTTTGGGCTGCACGATTCTGTTTCTCTAAAGTCATTATCACCCTACAGGTAACTTAAGGATTTAATTTTTATATGCTTTCTTTGAACTTTATCTTCTGTAATAACTGCCATTTATTTAAGCACTAGAAAAATCAAGATGCATACCCTTCTCTTTGAAAGAACAAAAATGTCAAAATTACTATGAAAAAAAGGTAAAAATGTAAAAAGATATGGCACATACTTGGCTACTTACCAGCTGAGATGGGGAATAAAAGAGTGCCTTGTCCACAGAGGATTTAAAAGCTAACAGGCTCTGCTTTTAAGGATTAGCACGCAACATTAGTGACAAGATGTCTCTTCCCACCGGTGCACGCTACTTATCCACCTGTTCCTTCTGCACCCGCCACTGCCTGTACTCCAAAGAGTCGATGTAAGCCGAACCTAATTAGTGGTCAGTAGTTATTTGTAAAGCCAAGGAGTAGAGCACATGGTTGAACAGGGTCCAGTGTCAGGCCTTTCTAGACATTGATAGAGAGGCTGGGAGCCAGGTCCCGCTCTCAGAGCCCATGATGTGGAAACTATGGAAGTAAGCGACTATGGAGAACCACCTTTCTCATCATGCAAAGAGGACTTGCCCAGAGATAAAGCTGTGTAGAGGTGAGGAGAGTCAGGATGTGAGGAGACAGACTCTGGGTAGCATATTAAAAGATGAAAATTTGGCCATTTCTGACGTTGAGCCAGAAAAGTTACCTTTTATACGTTAGTTTGGGCTTTCAAATTCTGTCTTTTGTAACTTAATAACTAAGAAACCACCAAATATGTATTTTTTGTATCTCATGATGTTATGGAAGGCCCTGCTCCTTCCTGCTTCCAGCCTTGGATTTCGGCTCCAAACGCGCTCGTTCGGTGGTGTCTCACCCACATCTTCCAGGAGACCCAACTCGTCAGCTCGACTCTTCAGAGCTTCCGCTGAGCTCCACGTGTGCTCCCGATCTAGTGAGGACGGTGACTGGTATTAACTGTTAAAATGTCTATAAAATATATTTATTGTATAGTCATTGGTCATACGACTGCTTGGTTGTAAAGCAGTGGATATTTCAACCTTTACCTTACCCGGAGTAGCATCACCTCTCCCTTGAAATCCTCTCTTCCCTGGGCCTCACTCCCAGCACTTGTTCTTATCAAACTAAAATCGGATCCAGCTTTTATCTTTCAACTCTCCTTTCTGCCCTCCAGGGACACAGTGGTGGAGGAACCGTCTGTCGTAGCACCCACGGCAGAGTCTGGCCGGGGCCACTCATGGGGTAGCTCTGGCCTGTTTCCCACCATGGCCCCACTTGGCCTTCGTGAGTCTCCGGACACCACTCTGACCCGCCCACCACTGTGAGCCCTCGCTGAGCTTCCTCTCACACAGCACTGAAGCGTGGAAGCACCGAGAAGCCCCTCAGGCTCACCTTCTTTCTTTCGCTCTCCACTCTCACCATTCTGTCGCCTGCCACCTGCCGGCCACCTGTGCCTCTTTCCTTTGATTCCCGTATGTCTTTTGAGAATTGCCCGTGAGTCTGTCCTGACCTCTCCTCTGCTCTGCCCTCTGGATTCAGCATCCTCCCGTCTTCTCCAAACGTGCCTTCTAGAAGCCTGTGTCCTGCCGTGTGCGGATGTGCCGGGGATCTGCCTGCCTCTGCCAGTGAGCCCTGAGGACTCCAGGGCAGGAACCCTGACATTCCCCACTCAGCTCCAACCCTGAGGACATCATCTGATGCCAACGTCTCTAAGAAGAAATACTTTACTGACTGCAAGAGACGGAGGGGACAGGTGTCCACACGGACACCATAAATCATTTCTGCTCCCTGCTCTACGTCAATATCTTGGCACCAACATCTTTCCATAAAGAGGGTTTTAACATATAGTACAGACTGACTGACCTGATTCAAAAATCCAAACTCTAAAATGCTCCCAAATCCAAAACTTTTGGAGCATCAGCATGAGATAGGGATGCCTTTGTGTCTGATGGCTCAATGTCCACAATGTTTTGTCATGCACAAAATTATATAAAATATGGCAAAAAAAAGTCCCTTTAAGCTGTATGTGTAAGGTGTATATGGAACGTAAGTGAGTTTTGTGCTTAGACTTCGTTCCCACCCCCGAGATATCTAAGATACCTCATTTTACATATGCAAGTATTCCAAAATCTGAAAAAGTCTCAACTCTGAAAAACTTTCCGGTACCAAGCACTTGGAATAAGAGATACTCAACCTGTAATGATGTCAGAACTTTGGTATTAAACACTTTTTTTAGAATTGTGGTTCAAGCTGCATCCCTGGGGAGGTGGGAAAAGGAAGAATAAAGAAAGAAACATTGCTACAAAGTAGGTCATTTAGCCATAAAGTAGATGACAGCTGCATGACCATGAATCATAACTTAAAATGTTTTTACTGTCTCAACATATGTCACTGTGGTACATTGTTTGCAAAATGTCTGCCATAATTGCCTCCCCGTCGCCAGGCACTTACACAATCCCCTCCCACGCTGCGTCTGGGCAGCCTCATGTGACCAGTTTTAGACAATGGAACAAAGATAATACGTGACCAACACAGGACTGAAAAGTGCTTGTACACGGGGTCCTCCCTTCCCACGTCGTCGTCATAGAAAGAAGCCTGGACTAGCCTGATGGAGAAGATGAACCGGCCAGCCAAGAGTGCCCACACAGCCCTTGGACCAGTGGGCTGCCAAGAACCAGCCACTGGGGGGCCTGCTGGGGTCAGCAGTCCTGGCCAAGATGCTCCAGAACAGAATAATCTCTGGGCTTACCCACATCCCGACAAATAAACAATGTTCATTGCTCCTTGCCACTAAGTTTAGGGATGGTTGGTTATCAAAAGCTAACCGATAGTGTCACAGAATTTGAATAATTATACTATGTCACAAAACAAAATCATACCAGAAAATTACTTTAGTTGAAGTACCTGAACCGAATGTCTATTTTTCTTGAGGACAAACACAGTCTTAGACTTGAAATCTATGTCTTATGACTTAAAATCAATCTATGAATTCAACAAATACTATGGAGTACCTACTTCAAGTGCCTTGTACATATTGTTACCAACATTCACAGAAAGCATTTTTAATTAGTTGAACTAAGTATTTGAGACTTACCTTCCATTCAAGACTGTTCCAAGGAAAACTGGGACCGGAAAACTGACCCTCCAAACCCAGAGGGAGTCAACAGACCAAAGAATGACCCGGACTAGCCCAGCTTGGTAGGTTAGGTGAGTTTATTAGAGGTCACTTACGCAGGGCTGTCGGCCCGGGGGGGACACAGGAGTTCTCCAGAGAGTAAAATGCATGTGGCCACCTTGAATTTCCTTCTGGCAAGAGGCACAGAGCTGCGTCTGTGTGTCATACGTGCTTGCCTGTGGTACAACCACATAAACGGAGCTAGCTAAGGATACTCTTTGTATTTTGTATTTCTTCCAGCTTCCGTGTTTCGATGTTTATCTCTAAGTTCAAATCAAAAGAAATCTATGTGAGTTCTTCCAACACTAAAGGCCAGTGGTGGGGAACTGGTCTTCTTCCTTCAAAGACTTCTCTCCTGCCCAGAATGAGCCTAAAGTGTAGAGTGTGAAGAGAAGGTCCTGGGGACGAGGGCGCCTCCCTCTGTGACTGCTCCACGATTTCTAGATAAGCTCAGAGAGAAAGACAAAGAAAGAAAGACAATGATTTTTTTCCTCAGTGTCAAAAGGAAATAGGAAACAAACACTTGTTCTCGCTTGGTGACAGCTTCAGAAAAACGTGAAAAGAACGAGCGGCCTGTTGGAGAGGGGAGGGGGTAAGTGTCAGGCCTTTCCTGGCAGGGCAGAGTGGCCGGTGACGAAGCCTGGAGTGCAGGGGAAGCGACAGCAGAGAACGCCCCGTGGGATGCTTCTCCTGGGAGACACGGGCGGAGTGTGTCTGCCGCAGAAGGATCTGGAAAGTGCTCTGCCATCCTTTCGTGCTCCAAGCCCATCTAAAAGGAAGGGCCCCTCCCCCTTCTCCGGTACTGTTGCTTTAGTGTGGAGCAACGATTGTGCCCAAACTAATTCTGGGTGAGAAATCCATGCTCCAGACTCATAAAATGCAGGAAATGGCTTGCTTTCTATCAGGAAAGACGGAGCAATAAACCACAGGAGGACGGAGCGATCAAAGCCGTAGCGGGGCAGCGGCAGCATCGCAGTTCAGAGTGAAGACACTCTGTCCCAGGGGAGGTGTGTTCCCAGGGAGGATGGGCTGGCCCCACACTGGGCTGCGGCTGTGAGTGGGAAGACTGATGAGTCCATCACGTCGGAGACTCTGGAGAGTGTGCCGTGGGCTTGGACAGGACTGTCCCTGGGGCAGGAAGTTCACGGTGGCCTGACAACATCCAGTTTGACTTACAGAACACGGCAGAACCCTGCATGTGAGTTCCCAGGCTGGCCCTATAAGTCCCGCACACAGTATGTAACATGACACGTACACAGAGACATATGCATCACATGCAGATAGCTAACATAATATGTACACATGGATATACGCATCAGGCACAGTATGTAACATAACATGTGCACAGGGGTACATGCATCACATATAGACCTGTAACATAACATGTACACGGATACACACATCACATGCAGATAGCTAACATAACATGTACACATGGATGTATGCATCAGGCACAGTATGTGACATAACATGTACATGGATACATGCATCACACACAGACATGTAACAAAGCATGTACACAGGGATACACCCAAAGCATGTACACAGGGATACACCCATAACACACAGATATGTAATTTAACATCTCTCCACATGCATACACACAGACATGTAACATAACATGTACACAGGAGTACATGCATAACACAGATATGTAATATGTACACATGGATACACACATCACGCACAACATGTAATAAAATGGGTGAGAGATTAATTACCTCTTTGCAGTGATTACGTTCCCTGGATGTGGTTCAGAATAGGTTCCCTTCACCCAGGGTGTAAGACAATTCATTAGAGACATTTTTTTTAAATTTTGACAAAGCATTTTTAAATTCTTTTACATGGTCAGCACTGTGCCAGGCATAAAGCACACAGTGTTGAATAAAAACAGAGAGGCTTTGACCTCATGCGGCTGACTGTCTGGGGGGAAGCAGACAATGAGCACACAAACACAATGAAAGAAGCGTGATTACGCCAGTCCTAAGTACTAACATCAGAAAGGTGTCATCACCGTGCCCAGCACAGGCATTTAACCAAATTGGGGGTCAGCAAAGAGCTCCTTGAAGAGGTGACTGGGGAGGTCCAAGGGGTGGCATGAGAGGAAACTGCCTGAGTGAAGGGTGGGGGGAGAGAGGGCTGGGGCAGCTCATCTAGGGGCCAGCGCTGAGGGTGACGGTGGGGTTTTCAAAGCAGTGAAAAGTCACCACAAAGCATGAGGCGCAGAGCGACCTGGGATGGGACCACACAGGTGCGGAGGGGCCAGCCGGGGCTCAGCACGTCTTATTGAAGATTCTGGATGGCAGGCAGTGAAGACGTCCGCAAAGCTAACTTAAACAGATTTGCTTTTTGGAAAGAACTTTGGCAACAATGCAGAGGGACAAAATTGGTGAGGATTCAATGCTGGGAGAACACCTGTGTCCAGGTGAGAGGGACACAGCTCATCCAACAAAGAGGTGAAAGAAAATCAGTTTCTCCCTCGTTTCATTTTACTCAAACACTGAGACGCCAAATTTTGTCTTAGACCCTTTGTCCTCATCCATAGACTTCACACCCCATCTTTGTTGCTACAAGTTCAGAAGCACCTGCCTAATGTCAAATTCTTTGTTATATCCCCATTTTCCACATTGTGGGAAATGTTCCGCTGAACAATGTATGCCACACAACGTATGCATACAAAAACAGACCAGGCTACAAAACTGTTGGGACACTCCGAATATTAAATCCCACTGGGCACATGGCCGTCTCTAAAGCGTCTTTTAGTAAAGATGCCTCTTGAACTTCATTTGTTCCAAAATTAGTTGTCTTTTGTTTATTTGTTTTGTTTTTGGAAACTTTTATTATCCTTCTTGTGAACTTATTAATACACTTTTGAAAATGGTACCATAATAATTTATCTCAAGTTCAATGAGATTGTGATGTGAACCCTAGATGGCCACCCACTCTTTCTTAGAATTTCTCCTTGTATGTAGCACTGGAGTTTTCCAAATGACTCTCCAAACTCTGAGAACAAGGATTGACAGCTTTCCCTTAGGGTGAATTGATAATAACTGGCCTTGCTATGACATATTCTTTCTCACACCTCACCTTTTCAGTAACTTCTTCTAGCCTGTAACTATTGCTGCCCTCGAGTCCAGCACTTGTGAAACTAATAACTGCATCTGTCCACATCACAGCGATGTCCCAGTAGCAATTAATAAACTCACTTCTTGCATTTCTCCCAGACACGTCCAACTTTATAAACTGAATACAAAATTACTGAGAAGGAATAAGAAAATTTCAAGGTAAAAGAAAAAAATACAACATTTAAAATTTGTCTCTCATGTTCTTACAAAGAGTTCTTTTTTTTTTTTAAATTTTAAAAGGAAAACGTGTTCATAAAAATGCTGCCTAGGGCGGCACCTGTGGCTCAAGGAGTAGGGTGCTGGCCCCATATAACAGAGGTGGCAGGTTCAAACCTGGCCGGCCAAAAACCTCAAAAAAAAAAATTAAAAAAAGTAAAAATGCTGCCAACAAAAAATTATTACCAGAACAAATTTCTCCCAGTAGTATTGTGTACTGGTGCTTTTTCCCTTGCAAACGGCCTCGTGTTCTTCATTCCACATCAGAAAGAACAAGGGTGAAGAAGGACTAAAACACACCTATTGCCTTCCTACCCTGTTTCTTCTCTGCTCTCAGGTTCCTTCCCGTTTTCTAGAGGAATGAGCTGTCTTTCAAGAAACATAGTGGAAATGTAGCAATAGTAGTGAGAACAGTTCTCCGCAGTGACTGAGCTTCTTGTATGCTATGTGCTATGCATACACAATGATCCTCTCATGTCACCTTCATTACTAAGCTTTAAGAAGACAGTTTTAAATTATCTCCTTTGCTTAGGTGTGGACTCCTAGACTAGGACAACATGCAGTGGAACTTCCAGGTCACATGACCAAGATTCCAACCCAAAGACACTTCTCCCCTCACCCCTTCTTTTCTCAACACTGAGTGCTACAACGGCCCCAAAGTGTATAAATTTATATCTTTGGGTTTTTCTTTTTCTTTTTTTTTTTATTGAATCATAGCTGTGTACATTAGTTCAATCATGGGGTACAGTGTGCGGGCTTCACATACAATCTGAGATATTTTTATCAACCTGATTGACATATCATTCATGATATTTTCTCGTTTACTATATGAAAACATTTTCGATCCGTATTTAGAAGTTTTCTCCTGACCCTTCGAATATGTACCATACATGTGATCTCACCCTTTGTCCCATCTCCCCCCACCCTCTCCCTCCCCTTCCCTCCCTCTACTCTTTCCCCTTCTTCCTGTTCTCCTTAGCAAAGTATCTCTAGAATGGAAGAAAAAGTATCCAGTGTATACACCCTCTAATATGAGACAAATTCTTTATCGTTCAAGTGAAGGCTACAACCCATTTATTGCACAGGAAGAAGAGCTATATACTTTGCAAGTGTTTCTCCCTGCCTCTTAATCTCTTTCCTGGCCGCAACATACTTGATCTATTTCTTTGAATCCCCCATCACTGTTGACTGGTGGTTCCCACACACCCACACCCCACTCTTTTAGTCAAGACAGGAAGCCTATAAGGAGCTGGAGTAAGAAGAATGCCCTTCCCCTGCCTGGGATAAAGCTCATCCTGGAGAATTCTCTGGGCATATTTTACAACAATTATGCTTTTCCTTCCACAAACAGATTTACAAGGAAATCTTTCTTTGAACTTCAACTTGAGAAACAGGTGGAGCTTTTGGAGGAAGAGCCCATCAAAGAGTAGGGGCCCCCGCTGAAACTAGGGCTCCTATAATTTCTTACTCTCTATCTAGTCCATTGTCAGCTTTCAGGGACTCGTCAAAATGATCATTTATGTGTTCTTGCCAATTCATGGCTCCAGTGGCTTTTGCTGCAGGTAAGCATTATCCCACATTTTGGGGTGTCAGTGAGCCCTGTACCCCTAGTTCTCTGTTTAGTTCAAGGCAAGTGATTGATTTTCAGTTTGTCCAGTTTTTTCTTATTATTAGACTGGGAGTGGTGACCTCTAAGCTTTTTTACCTTGGAGCTGGAACCAGAAGCAGAAGTCTATATATTTGCTTTTAAAATGGAGTTTCTTAAACTCTTTGAACCTCACTGTCAACATTTGTGAAGTGGGAATGACAATAACCACCTTCTAGGATGACTATGAAGAATAAAAGAGAGAATATAAAGTGATCAGCACCTAATACCCAGCAGATAATTGGATATTAGTACCTGTTCTTTCCCCTCCCCACGGGTGAGTTCATTAGAGGTGTGTAGATGGAAGTACTTGTAGAAAGACTCCCAGGGAGTGACAGGGTGGAGGAGATTCAGTATCATAAGGACAGTTAGGGGAAGAAAACCGTTTGTATCTCTGAGATTCCATAGTTCTCTTTCTCTCATTTTCCAAATTTGATACTCTTTTAGAGATAGTTAACTAGCAGAATATGCAAATTAAAAGAGCAGCTATAGTTATAACACTAATTAATATTTTCATATCAATAGCTAGTCCAGTTCTGTACATGTGTAAATCAAGACATCAATGTCTCTGCCATTCACAGAACTTCACTCTGGAAAATTGCAATTATTTTGCTATCAAAACAGAACTGAGGAGCATGGGAATGGTAGCTTCTGAAACCCTCTCCATCTAACACACTATCTGTACAGTTCAGTGCTATGCTCTGATAAACAAATGATGACTTCGAGCTACATTGCAGCCTGTTCCTTAGTTGGCAAGCACTGGATGGAGCAATGACATAAGAATAGCCTCTGTAGCACAGACCGACAAGCCTCGAGGGCACATGTGCCAAGCCCAGAATTAGAGCCATGGTTTCTTTACCACTCGCCCTGTCCCTTTCAGTCCTGGGAAACTAAATGGTTCAAAATATAGGTAAACTGGATTTTTGCAGCACTTTGCTGTTGATAGTCATGACTTGTTAAACAGCTCTCTGAGGGCTAAACAATGGTGGTTCACAATTCTCAGGGAAAGGAATTGTGTCAGTAAAGGACTGCTGTGTCACACACAGGAGCTTCTATGTAGCAACGTAATGCATCTTCCCAAATATACTTTGCATGCACTAACTGAAGACATGAACCAGAATTTATGGGAGTCAGGATGACTCTCTGTGCCTTCATCGCAGAATAGACCCTACGAAAGGTAGAGCCAGTGACTCTTAAGAAAAACCCCAAATTTACCACTATGACAATTTTTGTACAGACTCCGATAGACATGCTAGCTAACATTTCCTCCATCCACGCCTTTCAACTTTGACTGAAGTTTTCACTCTCGTGTATTTATGTAAATGGGACAAAAAAATCTCAATTTTTGAAGTTAAAATAAGAAATAACACAAATGTATGGACTTTAAGCTCTCTTCCACTCCTGATTTGAAAGAGTAATATTTTAATTGTTTATACTAATTAAGTATTCTGAGCAATTTATCACATCATTACCATAACAACAAATTGTTGTTCAACAAGTAAGATCAACTATCAGAATTATCTTTTTTTAAAAAGCTAATTTAAAGATAATTCTTCCCTGTAGGAAACAACTTTCAACTCAGTTGGTTCAAGGGTAAAGAAACAGGTGGGGCTTTTGGAGGAAGAGCCCATCAAAGAGTAGGGACTCCCACTGAAACTAGGGCTCAAAGGAATCATCAAAGGAAACTGGACTAACCTGAGACCCAACAACAGAAGAAAACCATTTTTTTTTTGTCCAGGGCTGGAGGGGTAGGGGGAGTACAGAGAGTACTGGAGCCCTGTAGAAGGCTCCTTGTCACTCCTCACTCCTTCCTGTGCAGGCACTGTTGCCGTAACTAGAAACATAATTACCAGAGTAGAGATAGGAGAGGGGACAGAGCAAGATGGATGAGCAGAAACCTCCATCAATCATTCCCCCTGCACAAACACCAAATTCAACAATTATAGGCAAATACCTTCAGCAGAACCAAAAATCAGGTGAGCTAGCATACTACTTCATTTTAACATTATATCAAGGACAGAGGCACTGAAGAGGGCAGAAAGGACAGTCTTGCATTGCCTATGCCACCCCTCCCCGTTCCTGGACAGTGCCTCATCAATGCCCAGAGTAGAAAAAGAATCTATGTGCCCAGGAGAGGGAAAGTGAAGTGACTATGGGACTTTGCATTGAAACTCAGGGCCAGGGAAACACAGCACAAGGCAGAGAGGTGCCAGTGCCCAAGGAGGGACAGTGAAGTGACTATGGGACTTTGCACTGAAACTCAGGGCCAGAGAAACACAGCACAAGGCAGAGAGGTGCCAGTGCCCAGGGAGGGACCATTTAGATCAGCCCAGTCAGAGGGAAATCCTCTGCCCTGAAACCTGAGTTTCATCTAGCCACATCATTGGCTGACAAAAGGAGGCTGGGGATGAATTCATCAGGCACCTGGGCCACAAGAGCTGTAATCCTTGGGCAATTCCTATGGCTGTGCTAATTTGGAGCCAGGGGACATAAGGTACATGTGACCCAGTTGATTTCTTGAAAAGACAAACAAAACTGACACATCTTTAGCTAGACTAAGAAAAAAAGAGAGACAACTCAAATAAACAAAATCAGAGATGAAAAAGATGACATTGCAACTGATATTGCAGAAATCCAAAGGATCACTAGAGATTACTGTGAGCAATTACAGGCCAACAAATTGCAAAACCTACATGAAATAAATTCTTAGACGTATACCTCTTACCAAGATCCAGGAAGAAATCCAAACCCCAAGTGAATTCATAGCAAGTAATAAGATAGAAACAGTAATAAAAATTCCTCCACCAAAAAAAGCCCAGGACCTGGTGGCTTCACTGCTGAATTCTACCAAATATTCAAAAGAATAATACTAAAGAAGTAAAAATCCAATGTACTCAGCCCTAATATGAATCTAATTTATAGCTTTCATATGAAGGCTAAAACCCAATTATAGCACAGGAATACAGGGAAAGGGGAAAGGGAGGGGAGGGGTTGGGGGAGGATGGGTAGAGGGAGGGCAACTAGTGGGAACACACCTACGGTGCATCTTAGCAGGGTACTGGTAAAACTTATTAAAGGTAGAGTATTAATGTCTTTATATAGTGATCAAGGAAATGCCATGAAGGATATCTGTAACAGTATGATCAAAATATTTCTGAATGTATATGAATCGTGCCCTGTGATTGCACCAATGTACATAAT